>JAEIFV010000502.1:0-238583 GCA_018904265.1 Lordiphosa collinella | reverse complement strand
TGGCCGGATTCGCGCAGAATTTGGCGTTGCAAAAATCAATTTTTGATGTTCGATTTTTTGAGCAAATTTTTTTTATTTCAATAAAGGGAATCCTAGATAGCCCAGAAAACTTTGGTTTTTGAATTTGGTCAATTATTTCGGTTGTTACAGTGGTTCAAAGTTGAACAATTTTTTTAAACTGCTGAATTTTTTAATTTTTTTTGGTTACAAATGTCAACTTTGAGAACCTATAAAAACCAAACGGTAATACCGATTTGAATTTGGTTGATTTTTTGAAAAGATACATTAATTCTTAATGTGAATACATTACTAAAACTGTATTATTTCAAAGATTGAATGTTCCATTCACGTTTTAGGTGTACACTATTTTTGGTTGAGTTTTCAAACTTTGATAGACCGGGAAACATCAATTTCACCCGATTTGATTTTTTTTGGAACATACGTCTTATATATTAGTCTATTTATTAATGTATTGTAACAAAATTTGCAGCTGCGAAACCTGCCGGATTAAACGTTTACAGTGATATATGCGATTTAATATGTAGATAAATAATAATATTTGGTAAGAAGAAGAACAAAAGTGTTTGCAGGTAAAATGATTTTTATAGCGTGATATTTTGTGATTTACTGAGATAGGTAGCACATAATAATATAGGTAGTTACAATTGGCCTTTTCTGATTTTCCGCGTTAGAACTAGCAAGTGGGTGGATTTTTTACCTACCCTCGAGTGACCCTTTCAACAGGTACTAGCTATGAATGAAGTTGGTCATTGTCTTTTGATGCTCAAGTTGGCATATACTCTTCCACGAAAAGGAGACGACCCTGATGACATGCAACTCCAAAACAATGGAAAAAAGAAAGGAAACAGGATATACAACAGAAGTTCTTGGCGGAGCTCGGGCTAAAAGTCGAAACTGTCCGAAGCAGGGCTATGGAAATACAAATGATGGAAGCCCGTCGGGAGATTCTTCAACGACGATGAGGCAACTGCTCAGATAACAGGAATTCATCTGGATGTCATCAAACGGTTTTGCTTTATCATTCTCAATGTCTTAAGCTGCGGCGAAAATATTGATGCAAATGGAAAATATGCCAAGGAGACAAGAGATCTTTTACGTGCAAAGTACCCAGAGAAAAAACTTACTCCTACTGTTCATAAAATATTGGATCATGGTGAGAAGCATACAACAACAACTTTTATCGATGGGAGGTTGTCCAGAGGAAGCCAAGAATCTAAAAACAAGGACTACAAAAAGGTATGAATAATACGAACACGTGCAAAATATCTCGACATCAAGAAAACACAGACCGTGAGTCCGTGTGGGCCTTTAGAAAAGAAGATAGGACAGCACATTGATCAATAAACAGAAAATTAAGCGTGGACCTAAACTGTGATATGCTTTAGAAGAGAGGTACGTATTTGCAATGATATCAGGTGCTTCAGATTGTGATTGCACGAATTTACTGTTTTAGATCGATTAGATCTTTAGATATAGTTTGTTTTCCTTTTATCGACTCGGCTGTTGATGCTGCTGTGTATCTCTGGTACAGAGTACTTATAAAAATGCAGTGCCGCATTGAGTGCTTATATCAGGCTTGGTCAGACAATCTTTGGCTTTTGCCCCATTTACAATTCTTAATCTTAACCGTTCTGACTCACTTGGTGGCATATGCAGAATCAGTGGCTTAGTCCACCCCCAAAAACCCGCTGCCACCCGTATTGTGTGCGTGTGTGTGTCAAGTGTGTGTGTGTGTGGTGCTGCTGCTGCTGTGGACCTGGGTGGGGATATGGCAAGCTTAGGTGCGGCCACTAACATTAAACTAATTGCATGGCTTGTGCTCCTATTCCTATTTGATTTCTCTTATAACTGAAATTCGTTGCGCCACATAGACATTTGGGCGTGCCACGAGCGACATAACAAGTACACACACACACACACACACACACGCTTCTCGACGGGTTTGATACCCAGGAACAATCTCTTGCCTGAAATAGGGTATCACCATAGAAAACCAATTCAACCAGCCACACAGACAATGGCAATCAAATGTGGCCAAATGTTACGCGTGGGCCAAGCCCCTCTCAGGCTATTCAAATCTCAACACTTTGACAAACGCACAATGTGATTGCATTGTTGTTTCTTTTATTGTTTTTGGCTGATTGTTTTGCTTAATTAAATTTATTTTCGAGTGAAGCGAGTGAAGTGGTTGTAGTGGCTCATCAATGCGATTTCGCTGACTCAGTGACAAGTGCGAAAAAGTGAAATAAACTAACAGTTTTTGGATGGCTGCTTGTCGCTTCCGTTGGCCAAGTTGGTTTGGCTGAGAACACTCGGAGATGATTTTCACTTGATATGCTTTTAATGTGTTTCTTGGCTGCTCCTTTTTTTTTTTTTGTTGCTGCTGCCGTTGTTGCTGTTGTTGGGCAGTCAACTGCAACGAGCGAAGACTTCTTGGGCTTTCGTCTTGGTCTTTTGTGGTGTAATAAAGTAGTCAGTCAGCCAGTCGTCGGGCACATTTTCTTTGGCTTCAATTTCAGTTGAAGAAGACGGTCAACAATCAGTCAGTCCATGATACGTACCCAAAGGGGAAGTTCATCCATTCATACATATTATGCTCATAGACTCGCACATCATTTCACAGCTCCGCTGCGTCTTTGAGATTAGTTCACACGATAAGCCCCAGCCAGCAGGGGGAGGTGCTTACTTAGTTTTGCTTCTTGCTTTCTGCTTGGCTGGCAGCTAATCTGAATTTGATATATATTTTAATGATTGTGTGAGAAATGGACAAGCCAATTGCCGATTTGTGTGGACGACACCCGCCAGAGTTAAACGCGAATTTGCAGCTGCCAAAAAGTAACAAGTAACCGAAAAAGGAATAAGGCCAGAGGAAGGTGGTGAATAACACAAAGAATACACAGACAAAAAGTTGATTCAAGTCAAGACGGTTACGCCTGAGGGCTTTGCCTGTGAACTAAATAAACGGGCAGACTAAAGAACTGCACTGGGAGACGACGACTCCTTAAGTGGGCTTACGCTGAGCTGGGTCAGCCCTTTCCTGTAATGCTACAGGCTATGCTTAATTAAACATGCACTTCTAAGCCTGGTCCATTGTGTTGCACTGCAATCAACATTCGAACCTCAACCAAAAAGTAGAGTTCGAATTTTGAATGAAATTAATAAACAATTAGGCTCACGGGGAGCGGCTTTTGGTGGTGGAGTGGAGTGGAGTGCCAGCAGCTAGAATAATTAACAAACGAATGCCACAGAAATGAGAAATTTCGCCAATTTGGTTGTGGCTGCTGCTCCAGTTTCATTTGGTTTTTTTTTGTGATATCAATTTGGAGACTCGAAGAGCTGCAGGCATGCGCCCCGATGGCAATGGGAAAACCATTTGTTTTGTTTGTGAGTTTCTTTTGTGTTGCGTCTGCCACCCACAGCCAGCAGCGTGGCAACAGCTTAGGGACCACCCTGAACGCACCAGGTTAAGACGCTTACCCCTGCCCCTGCCCAGCCACTGCCCTGCCCTGGGAAATCTTAGTGATTAATGTGGGCTTGTTTGCTTTGGGCTGCATCGGATGTGGCACAATCAAAACGATCCCAACGACCAATTCAATTTACCAATTACGCATGCCAATTGTAATTATATATACCGATGCCATAATTTACCCACATGGCCGGGCCAATTTGCAGTGGCAAGCAGCACGGAAGTTGCACTGGCCGCAAGTGCACACATTTGATAAGTAGAATCGAGCCGATGACGCGATTCAATCTAAATTGTCAGCATCGGCCGGCACAAATTGCTAATTGTTAAGTGGCAATCAAAACGGAAGTTGCCTTGGCCTGTGAGCTGGCTGGGTGGGGTCTAGGAGTCGGATGTGTTGACTTCCGTTTTGTTGCAGGAGCAGGCCGAAAATTGTGTGACATCCGCTCGGGCTCAGGTCAAATTTACATTTTCCAGCGAGTTTCAGGTGAAAGCCGAGCGACAACACACAGATTAGAAATTCTATTTTACCCAAAAATGCCCATTTCCTGCACCAGTTTCAATTGTGGGCCCCATTCGGCGGTCTCTCTTCTCATCATACTTAGCACGAATGGCTCAATCAACTGGCTCCCTTAATGGCCAACTGCTTCTCATTAACTCATTAGGACTGTGGGGACTGATTAAAACATTGAATTGAAAATTCAACAGGTCTCCCATTTGACAACCGTTCTGTCAATAAAACAGATGCACATTTCCATGAAAATTGAAAACTGAAGCACAAAACGAAAGACTTCAGACACGAACTCGAGCTGGCTTCCCCCAAAAACGGTAACAGTTTCAAAGGTTCATTGAACATGAGCAACTTTCGAATGGCTTTACACGATGTTGTTGCTGCTACAATTACCCAGCGAAGAGCATACACGAAATGCGGGTGCCACCAGCCACCACTCGCTTTTTGGCCATGAAAACCAACAACAAGCACTAAGTAATACTCGACCATGATGATGATGATGATGATGAATTAACATCATGATCATGACTTTGTCTTCGACAACAATAAATAAATTAAATTCAAATTCAAATTCAAATTGTTACCGTCAACGCTAGGGCCAAGCAATTGAATGGCCGTAAATAGCAAAATTTCATACCAGAAATGTAACATTAACATATTCAAGGGTGGGGTTTAACCACAATCCAAAACTGATTTAGATGTTTGAAGAGCTCAGTGTGAAACTTGTACAAGCTCACGTACGTGTTGTTGTCGAATGTGTCCACCATTCCAAGAAAAAGTATTTTTTAAATTTTCGTATGGAGAAATTAACTTTTGTTATTATCAAATTTTTGGTTAGAAAACCATGACATTACGTTTTATGAATTGTTTTCATTCAATCGGTTTATTTCATCGACATGTTTGATAACGTAAAAAGCCATTTTTAAGATTAAGGGTGATTTCTTAGCTATTATCTTTTTGGCAACACTGGTTTAAACAGCTCACGCACGTTTCGTGTTTTGTTTCACTGTCAAACATCTTCAGTTTGGTCTATAATTTAACCATGAATCGTCTTACAAACGAACAACGCTTGCAAATTATTGAATTTTATTATCAAAATGCGTTAAGAAAGTTCATCGCGCGCTTCTTCCATTTTATGGTCAGTTTAATCGACCCACTGAAGCGGCTATTCGGGCTATTGTGACTAAATTTCGCACCAAATTTACATTGTTGGACATTAAACCACCAACACGCTTACGTAGAGTGCGAACTGAAGAAAATATCGCAGCTGTATCGGCCAGTGTTAATGATGACCATCAATTATCGATTCGTCGCCGTTCGCAGCAATTGGGCCTCTGTTACTCAACAACGTGGAAAATTTTGCGGAAGGATTTAGGTGTGAAGCCTTTCAAAATACAGCTGGTGCAAGAATTGAAGCCGAACGACCTACCGCAACGTAGAATTTTTGGTGAATGGGCTCTTGGAAAGTTGGCCGAAGATCCGCTTTTTTACCGAAAAATTGTGTTCAGCGACGATGCTCATTTTTGGCTCAATGGGTACGTAAATAAGCAGAATTGTCGATTTTGGAGTGAATATCAGCCAGAAGCATTGCAAGAGCTACCAATGCATCCAGAAAAAGTCACAGTTTGGTGCGGTTTATGGGCTGGTGGCATCATTGGACCGTACTTCTTCAAAGATGATGCGAATCG
This sequence comes from Lordiphosa collinella, assembly GCA_018904265.1. Classification (NCBI taxonomy): domain Eukaryota; kingdom Metazoa; phylum Arthropoda; class Insecta; order Diptera; family Drosophilidae; genus Lordiphosa; species Lordiphosa collinella. The sequence goes on along the minus strand of JAEIFV010000502.1, from coordinate 232,900 downwards.
TAACGTAACTGTGAATGGTGAGCGCTACCGTGAGATAAAAAAAAACTTTTTTTGCCCAAAATGCAAGAGCTTGACTTACATGACATGTGGTTTCAACAAGACGGTGCCACATGCCACACAGCACGCGCAACAATGGACTTATTGAGAGGCGAGTTCGGTGAACATTTTATTTCACGTTCGGGACCGGTCAATTGGCCGCCTAGATCGTGCGGTTTAACGCCTTTAGACTATTTTTTGTGGGGCTATGTTAAAGCTCATGTCTATACAGACAAGCCCGCTTCAATTGACGCATTGGAAGACAACATTGAAGCATTTATTCGTGAGATACCGGCCGAAATGTTGGAAAGAGTATGCCAAAATTGGACTAAGCGGATGGACCATTTGAGGCGCAGTCACGGTCAACATTTGCATGAAATAATCTTCAAACATTAAATTATATGGACCGTACTATCGATTCAAATAAAGATTTCATGCATTTTTCTGAATTTTATGTGTTTTTTTGAAAAACTTTCCTATAGCTCTTAAAAAATCACCCTTTATATGTTACTAATGGTTACGAATGGTTCCAAAGAAATAGTGCTACAATCCTCTGACCAAGTTATTCAACCTACTCTCGGTAATAACCTTTTGCTTGATTGCCTTTGCCGGCGCCTTCCAGATGACTGTCTGAGCCTTGGCCACGCATCGCAATTATAAAAAGACAAACATTTGAATTTTCCTTTTATTATTCCAAGGTTTATTTGTTCAAATTATAAGTTTATTATTATAACTGATCGCTTGATTTCGGGCCAAATAGAGGTATAGGTTGATAATAAAAAATAACAACAAAGAAAAAAATATTGTTCAACCTCACACGGCGAGTGTGAGACTGAAACTAAAAATATCTGGTGATTGCCAACTATCCTTCATTCAGTTACAAATTTCCAAGGCCTGCTAGGATCAAATTTAAAGACTTACACTGCCAAGGGCGTAGCCAGCTCTCCAAAAAGGTAAGGGCTGCTTTATCTAAATGTTTCTTAAATATTCCTTTAATTATACATTTCGATATGAAATGAGAAACAATCTTCCAAACAATGTCGGAAAAGTGAATATATAAATGATATCGTGAATTTTCCTAAGCAAAATATATGATTAAGGGCAGCTGCCATGAGTTTTTACTGCTTCTCTATATATGAAAACGCTCTGATAATATCATCGCCATATGCAAGTAGCATAAGAAAGTCGGTCCAGCCCGAGTATAATATACTCTATTTATTTATTTTTACTATTTTATTTAAAAACAAAAAAGTTTTTCTCACTAGAACTAGTTGTTCGACCGATCGTTCCTATGGCAGCTATATGCTATAGTCATCCGATCCGGCCGGTTCCGACAAATGTGCAGCGTATTTATACTAAAAGACTTCGTGCAAAGTTTGGTGAGGATAGCTTTAAAACTGACGGAGGAGATAGCATAGAAACAGACAGACGGACGGACAGACAGACGGACAGACGGAAAAGACTAAATGAACTCAGCTCGTCATGCTGATCAAGAATATATATACTTTTTGTGTCCGGAGATGCTTCCTTCAATGCGTTACAAGCATCCGCACAATTTTATAATACCCTCTGCAAGGGTATAAAAACGTTCTCAAATGTGCATTCTTTTTGGTTTTCATGCCCTAATAAAAGCGAATGGAACTTTTCAGTTTTAGGAACTACTTCTTCGGTAAAATAGATTATGAAAGATGTGCCTTTTTCATGGTGTCAAGTTCGACTGGGTTATTTATGTACTTTGAATTGCATTTAAGTCTTTAACTGAACTCAAAATCATTTTTTGTTAAGTGTCTCAAGAAATTGGCAGCGCCTACCAAACCGAAAAGTAAAACGTAAAAGTCAGCCTCTCTCGTTTCCGCATGTTCCATTTTCCATCGTTTCGCTTGATTCTTCAAATCCAAACCGAAACGGAATTACGTTCGGTTTACTTTTCAAAACGTAGCGGAATTGAGAGCATGCCTGATAAACATGATCTGCCTGGAAGTATAAGAAGTTTTCGTTCCATACATGACGAGCCTCTATCTCTTACCATCTCCGAGATCTGCTTGTTCATACAGACGGACGGGCATGTCTAAATCGACTTGTCTGTTGATGCTGATCAAGAATACATATATGTGTAAAACACACGATAATGTGTCCCCCTGCCTAAAACCTCTTTTGGTAAGACTCTTTCCCATTGCGCTTCTCAACGTCATCATACAAAGCCGAACGTACTTTGGTGGTACACCAAAAGTAAACTGGTCTTCAAAGAGTTTTGACTTAATCGGTGTGTTGAAAGCGGCTTTGGGTGCTGGTCTGTGTCTCATGGGTCTCTTCTCTAGGACTTTGTTGTGATGTAAATGTCTGGTCTGTGGTGGACTTACCAGGTCTAAAACGACATTGGTCCAATTTGTTTGCTCATTCTCGGCTTTAGACGTTCACAGAAGATTGCATAACAGAAACTTACACCCATGCCATGGGTAGGAGACTGATCCCACTGTAATTGGACCATATTCTTTGTCAACTAATTTGCTTTATTTCGAGCGCAGTAGAACGAATTTTACTTACAAATAATTTTCTATGTTATCGCAATTGCCTGCCAATTTGGAACTTTTTATTATACGCTATTTATAGGAACTATTTGTTTAATCAACTTTCATCCCGTTCTTGTAAGTCTCAAGTGACCCCTTTAAATGGCCTCATTGAATATCAATGCCAAGCCTTATCTTGAAATTTTGTACTGGGCCGGCGCTCGACAAGAAGGCTCGTTGGTCTAGGGGTATGATTCTCGCTTCGGGTGCGAGAGGTCCCGGGTTCAACTCCCGGACGAGCCCAAGTTTCTTTTTTTTTTTTTAGTTTTATATAAAAATGAATTCAGTAGTGAAAAGGTCCAAGCATGTGTGCAACATTGGATTTGTTTACTGGGTCAACATTTGTTTGCCTGGAAAATGAATCATGTTAAAGATAAGACAGAAAGAGGGGTGGCTCTGGCAAGCAGGAAAATGACTCACACGATATTTTGGCAAAGATTTTTAGCTGTTTTTCTTTACTTATTTTGGTTTCTTCCTTTTCTTTTCAGGTAAGTTCAAATGGTTTTATCTGCCAGCTTGTCTCGTATCAACTTTTAGTTGAGAAAGATGTCAAAAGTGAACAAATCTGATGATATTAAGTCTCAGCTAGCGTCAGCCGCTTTTAGCGCTGCTTGATGAGGGGGGGCTTAAGACTAAGATGAAATTTGGTAAAACCTTTGAGTCCCATCTGACCATTGAATGGCGTCAGCAGTATATGCGCTATACGGTGAGTCATTCCATACAATCAGTTTCTTTACCCACCCCCTCTCCCTCTCTCTATCTCCGCAAAGGATCTCAAGAATATGATAAGACAGGGAGTAGAAGGTGCCCCCCGCACAGATACAGCGCGTCACTATGAGATTTACTCCTATTACAAGGCCTTCGAGGAGGCCTTCTTCAATGAGTGTCAAAACGAGTTGACGCGAGTGAATAACTTCTTTTTGGAGAAGCTAGCGGAGGCCAGGCGCAAGCATGGCACCCTCAAGCTACAATTGTTGGCCACCTCTCGAGCTCCGGGACATACGGCTAGCTCCTTGTCGCTGGTCACGACCTCCCGTCCGGAACCAGCTAAGCCCAGCGGCAGTCGCAAATTGATGACCCAACGACAGTTGCGCAACGCCTACAGTGAATTCTATTTGAGTCTGGTGCTGCTGCAGAATTTCCAATCCCTCAACGAGACGGGTTTCCGCAAGATCTGCAAAAAGTATGACAAGTATTTGAAAGACTCCGTAGGAGCCATTTGGTTTGAGCGGAATGTGGCACCGGCAGCATTTACCGACTCACGACCATTAGTGCGTATGGTTGTGGAGGTGGAGGATCTATATACGTCCTATCTGGCGGATGGAGATCGTTCGAGGGCCATGTCCAAGCTGAGGGTACCGCCATTGGGTGAGCCCACACCGCCGCGTATGGTATTCCGAGCTGGTCTAGCTTTGGGCATGTTTCTGATGCTGTCCCTGGCCACAATTGTTAGCTGTAGGTGGTCTAAGCGAGGCTGCAGCAGCTCAGCAGTATACAAAGGTCAACACAAATGCCGCTGTGCTGCTGCTGCCTTTTTTTATTTAATGCTTAAGCTGTAAGCTTCATTCCTTCTCTTCATCTAGACTGGAAGCGTCGTCCCTCTAATGACAATATGGAGGCCTTTATGCGTTTATATCGTGGTCCCTTCACCTGGGTAATTTTCAACTTCTATATGGCCGCCAATGTGGCCGGCTGGCAGCGTGCGGGAGTGAATCATATTTTGATCTTCGAAATTGATCCCAGAAGCCATCTACAACCTGCCACCTTTCTGGAGATAGCCTGCACCTTTGGCATCCTATGGACACTCTCCATCTTGGGGTTTCTCTTTCACGACTTGATGCAAGTTCCGGATCCCTATGTCTTCCCTCTGGCTTTGATCTTAATCATGCTGTTGCTGCTTATCAATCCCTTTCCCATCATGAATTGGCCCGCCCGTTGGTGGACGATACGCCTAGTGGGACGTGTGGTGACCGCCCCCTTTCACTATGTGGGCTTTGCCGACTTCTGGATGGGTGATCAGATGACTTCGCTGGTTATCTGCCTGGCCGATCATTATTATATAATACGTTTCTACGCCATCTGCTGGATGCGCTATGCCAATGTGGCCTATTGCTTTACGGAGGACATGTTTGTGCCCATCTCTCGCTGTCTGCCCGCCTGGTTCCGCTTTGCCCAGTGCTTGCGTCGATTTCATGACAGTGGCTCCAAGTCGGTGAGCTATTTGCTCAATGCGGCGAAGTACGCCACAACCTTCTTTGTGGTATTCTTCTCAACCATGCGCACGCACACGAATGGTGCGCTAGCCCATTTGCCAACTGGGCCCCTTGGTAATGGCATTCCTCATATTGTCTCCCTCTCTTCACAGATAACTATGCAAATACTTTTAGCAATCCTTATACCTGGGGCTTCCTCACCAGCTATATTGTGTCCACTATATATTGTTATGCCTGGGATGTGATCAGGGATTTTGGTTTGTTCCGTATCTTCAAGGGTCAAAAGATTTTTCTTCGTGAGAAATTGGTATATCCGCAAGCGTTTTACTACTTTGTAATTTTGGAGAATCTGGTGCTGCGCTGGTATTGGGCAGCCGAGTTTGTGGCCTTGTATAATAATTCGATGACTCCGTATAATGCCAAGACTTGTGCCAGTATTTTGGAGATCACGCGGTGAGTGGGTTTTAGGTAGCTTCGAAGACTGACATAAAATCTTAAGAGAATAGGAGACTGAACTATCACTAGATGAAGAGCTCTTACCTCACTTGGAGGCGGCCGGATAATGAGAGAGAGCAGGTGCTCATAAGATTTAGAAATAATCAAGTAAACAGCTATACAGTTAGCACTTGGTCAATAAGATTAGTTTTTAAACTTTGTAGCCAGAGACTTTTCCCAGTTAAAAACCCCTACGAACAATTTATGAGTCCCTTAAAGAGGTCTGCATGAGTGCACTCAAACCGTGAGCAACAATGAGTACTCAAGAATATGACTCCATTTTTTCAGTACTCAAACTCACCAGAATAAACTTTTTTGGCATTCGGTCACATTGCATGTGAAATTTTGAATACTCAAAACAACTGAAAATAGTTTTAAATTCTCTTATCAATATTAGTTTACAATAGTAATTAGTAGTGGTTCTTTTGCATATTCAGGCATGACATAATTGCCGTCAGCCTTAATCGATAAATTGTACACTATATATTTGTTAATCCTAAAGGTCTACTGGAAGACTTACCCTTCAGAGTTACACCACCTGCCTTCTCCGCTCGTTGCGAGATAGCAGATCTTTCACTTTTAAGGGGGCCATCTCAGGCACTTAAAACTATTAGATTAGGGCGTACTTGTTTCCTAGAAAGCTTCCACCAAGTTTCTTTCTCTGTAGCTAAACGCATCCAGTAAATATTTACCTAGCCGATCCCGTGATTGCCCGTTCAGCACAGCCTTATAAGTCTTATAAGCTCTTCCGACGAGAGCATTGACTTTCCCAGCCGGGCGATTCTAAGCTCCTTCAGAATTGGACAGATGGCTATGAAGTGTGCTACATCCTCTCTTGCACCAATATTGCAGAGACTGCACAGCTCATCACACTCGCGTACACCTGTACAATATGGCCTGTAGTTAAGGGACAGCACCTCAGTTCTAGCTCTGAAAATATAAGAGACTAGCATGTATCCCGGCGCGCTTCGTTACGCCGCCGTCAGTCTATACTGGATTAGTAAAGCTATTAAAAACCATCACATATAACCGATATAGTTTTTCTTTTCCGACTGGGTTTGGGTAACATTACCATTATAGTCATCGTTATCATTATTGTTATTGCTATCGTTATTTATTTCCCCCATGTTAACCGGGTGTGTGGCTCCGCCCGCTTAAAACTCCGGAAGATGGACTGGCTACTTCGGCCAGAGAGTGGCCTTTCCCTTAAGGCTAAAGTCAGATTTTTTAAGACCATAGTCCTCCCTACACTTAACTGGGGTATTACATGTTGGGGAACGGCCTGCTCCACCACCATTAAGAGAGTTGAGGTTTGTGTAAGTAAGGCTCTTCAAAGAATTTTAAACGCGCACCGTTGTGTATGTAATACCACCTTAGGCATTCCCACTTTATGCGAAACCATTGAGAAATATTCAAATCGATACAGGGAGCGGTTAGTTTCTCACAATAATCGACTTGCCACAATTCTAACAAGGACCATTCGTCGGCGTAGGCTGAACAAAATCCATCTAGCGGATTTGTGGATATTTGGACGAGCACCTCAAGGTCGCCTTATTTAATTTGATTTATTATTGAGTTCTTTGAGCATGAAACGTTCAAATGAATGCGAAGCATGCTTCAATAAAAACTATTTTAAAAAAAAGTTATTTATTTCGTTATCGTTATCGATTTCGTTATCGCTGTGAATACCGTTATCGATTTCGTTATCGTTATCGATACCGTTAACACTATCGATATCTTTATTGATTTCGTCATCGTTATCGATACCTTTATTCTTATCGATGCCGCTTTTGCCATCGTTATCGATACCTTTATCTTTATCGTTACCCATATTTCGTATACTATCCTTACAAACCGAGTTTGAAGCCAATCGGATGAAAACAGGTATTCTGCTTGCAAAGTTTTCCATGAGTTTTCCAACCCTTAGGTCAAATTTTTCAACATCAGAAAATCACATAAAAAATTATTTCACTTACTATCATTAAACCCGAATTTAAAGTCAATCGGATGAAAAATAGATAATGGAATTTCCCGGGAATTTTCCTTATGGGCGGATTTTCCGAAATATTTGGTATTCTTTCCTTACCAACCGTGTTTAAACTCAATCGGATGAAATAAAATTTACCCATACTAACTTTTCCGACGGTTTTCTGGGAGCTTTCCGACCCTACGGTTGAGTTTTCAAACATCGGAAAATCAAATTTTAATTTATTTCACTTACTATATTTACAAACCGAATTTCAAGTAAATCAGATTAAAAATAGATTTTTGAAAATCGAATTTTCCGATATTTTCTAGTGCGCGGAATTTCCGAAATCGGGAAAACACCTGTCCAATTATTTCGCCTATTTTGCTTACAAAGCAAGTTTCAAGTCAATCGGATGAAAAATAAAATTCTCCCCATACAAGCTTTTCCGACTTTTCCGGGTGGAATTTTCCAAAACCCCGTCTTAGTACGCACTTTCACCACATAAAGAATATCCTGTTCAAATTTCAGCCCTCTAGTCCTTAACGCTTGGGCTGTGCGAAGATTACAAATCAGTCAGTGAATCAGGACAAACTATTTTAAACAATTGACCGTAAATATCGTAAATAACAGTTGACCGTTTTTCCCTTTGCGGTCTGTTCAATAACATAACCGAATAAACCATGCACGCTTGCTCTCGCTCTGAGCAGAACACTTCGTTTCTCTTTGTTTTGGTTTTCAAGTAACTGTTCTCAATTGAGCTGTTCCTGCAATAGGAAGCCGAAGGCTCGGATGTTTGCAGGCCTTCTCACGTGAAAAGTAAGCATGAAAAAAAAACATATTTCATAATGAAAGTCCGGCTAGGTGAGGCACAAGCCCAAACAGACACCTTGCTCACAAATACACACACACATACGCAAATGACTTTTATTTTCTCCGCTCGCGTCCATTCGGTCAGTGAATGAGCAGAGCAAAAGGGAAACAAAACCATTGGTTGTTCGTTGATCATAGACCGTTTCGTTCAAGAGCCGATGAGAACGGCTCATCTCTGACTCTTTGCTGAAAGGGTCCTTAAATAACAGGTATTTTTGGACAACGAAAAACGGTCCATTGTTATTTACGAGCTCTGATTTGTAGAGATGGTTAAGGTATCGAGTTGTTCCTTAAAATACGTATCGTCTCGTGCTCGTTGAACATGCGTCTCACGTTTTTTGATGCGAATAGCACCCAGCAGTTTAGATTGTCCATCCTTCCAATGCTGTTGGTACTATTTTTGGGTACCTCCCATCTGGCAACGACATAACTTTATTTACATATTTGAAGTGGATGTTATTAGAGAGGAAGATTATCTTTTTTTAAAAAGAAACCTTAGCAATTTTTCAGCGTCTTCGTTTGCCTCCCATCCCAAGACTTCTGCTGCATAGCATATGATAGATCTGAATGTCGCTTGGAACATTTTGTACTTAGTACTTGCGCTTACCATCGATTGAATTGAATGAATTTGACACTCTACCAACATTGGAATTCATTCAAATTCATTCGAGAGAGTGACAAAATTCATTCAATTTATTTTGTGCATGAAGGCTTCATGAGTTGTTTTGAGTGCAATCATGCAGACCTCTAATCCCTTATAAACTTAGTCCCTAATAACTTACACTAAACACCTCAACCCCTCCTTCCCCGTTTTAGTCGCTTCATTTGGAACTACATACGGCTCGAGAATGAGCATCTGTATAATTGTGGCAAATTTCGGGCCACGCGTGATATCCATTTGGCTGCCTTAGATCCACGACAAGAGCGATTGCTTGAAAGCATGATGGACGAATCGGATGGGGTATCCAATCGCAAACGCAAACCGGACGAACGCACTCGCCTGGGCAAGGAGTATTTCTAGAGCAGCTGTTCCCTGTGCTCCCTGTACTCCTGATCCTGCTCGCCTGGCACGCTTTATCAAACGGATCTCAGCTGCCGTTTGTCCACTTTGCCGTTAATGTTAATGGCCCTCGGTCTGTCTCCGTCGACTTTAATTAATTCATTTGTGCGAAAATACTGAGAGAGAAAGAGGATCAAGCACGCGCCAAACCGGTTCAACAGCTGCACCCAAAAGCCAGACTCAAATCGCATAACAATTGTCCAGGCTGGGGGACTGATCAGTGATCACCTGAAGATCGTTTAATTGCCTGTCTGTGGTGAAGCTTTTGATTCTATAATTAGGCGACGAAGATTAGCAGAAAGCGGAGCGGAACTCAGACGAGGATCCTCCTCATGCAGTTGCGTCATGTTCTTTATTTTAATACAAATTTTTAATAAAATTTAACCACAATTAGATCCTCATTCTCAGCAGGTAACTTGACCTGACTTTCAATCATCATCTGCAGCAGCACAGCAGCAACAGTCGCATCGATGATGATGATGATGATGATGGGGATGACTGTCCAACTCTTGGGCTAACGATAACTGGCCCGGGTTTGTCTCTGGCCAGTTGCCACTTATCTTTCACTTGGGCACGAGTCAAACATAAATTTGCCATTTGCCATTGACTTGTTGTTGCTCGATAATGACAACTGCAATTTATATGCGACATCAACGACAATGTCTCTGCAGTTCTTGACGATGCACTGGGATGAGGCCAGGAGTACAGTTTGCCATATTAATTGCTGCTGTTGTCGTTGTTGTTGCATCAATTAAGCCAACAACTCTGACTGCTCTTGGGCAACCATTAACCAGGAACGGGTGCAATATGCCTAAGACTTGCCTGTTGGTACAGTTTGCAGCACGCGCCAAAAGCGGAGCAAAACAAACAAAAGCCAAGCCAAAGCAAACAAGGAAAAGCGAAAGAGACCAAACAAACAAACAAATCCAAAGCCAAATCAAGTCAACAACAACATAACCAAACTGGCCAAACAAGGCCCAAATCGAGTAGGAGTAGGAGACAGACAGAGAGAGAGAGAGAGAGACCCAGAGGGTTGCCTAATGGGTTTACCTATGAGCAGTCCATATTCATTAAGGCAAATTATTTGGCTCAAAGTGACTGTTCAAACTACCAAACTTTAGCTAGCAGAAGTGACAATTTGCCCAAAGGGCCAAATTGGTAATGCAATTGTACCTATAATTTGATCAATTGTGCAAACATGCCGTTAGCCATCAACTTTATGCAAACGAGCAAATAATTTGTGCACATCTGTGAATACTTTGCCCGAATCCAGGGGCAGCCAAATGAGACCACTTCAGTTTAAACCAAATTAGTTTAAGTCCCAATAAAAACTTAGAAAGTTAGTCAAGAAATTGGATATGCTTGTGCAAGTGCCAATCAAACATAAAAAAAGTTTGCATTCTGCAAAAACTTTATAATAAAGCCAAGGCAAATCAAGTAAATATTATCTTAAACCCCGATTAAGTTCGATTTTTGTGACCCTTTAAGGGCAAATTTCTCATCTTCTAGATAGCTCTCCTAGACAGCTGATATGTGTCAGATTAACTTCGAATTTCACATTTCTTTGCCCACATTTCTTTAAGGTAATTTTAGCAAAAACTAAAGAAAAGAAAAGCTCTCGGCAGTGTCCCACCGAGTGTTGGATTGTTCATAAGTGAGTGAACAAAATTGAGTTGTTCCCCAAACTAAGCAAGTGAACATGTTCTTCATTAATTGTTCATTTTTGTTCAGTCAGAGTTGTTCAGTTGTTCTTGTTTAGTTGTTTACTTGTTCAGTTGTTCACTTGTTCCCTTGTTCATTTGTTCTTGTTCACTCCCTCTTGTTCTGTGAGTTGTTCAGTCAGAGTTGTTTACTTGCTCTGGTTCAGCCGCTCTTGTTCTGTTAGTTGTTCATTGGTTTTTTTTTTTATTTTTTTCCCCCAATTTGGTGACTGTTCAGCTGTTTTTTTCCGCGAGTCTGATTGTTCAATGTAACATACTTGGGGGGGAGTTTCAATGTTTTTTTTTTTATAATTCTTAAAAAAAACTTAAATTTTGAGATGGTAACAAAAAGCAAACATTGGAAAGTGAAATCACAAAGAGGGATTAAATTAGTCCAGTGAACAGCTGAACAATTGAACAAAGTGTTCCATAAATTTCCCTAAAAGGAAAAAGAAAAAAAAAGAAAAGAAAACGGATTTAAAAAACTGAATTTTTTCCGTTTGGAACCCGCTTCGGTAAAGGGAGAAAAATTAAATCTACAAAAAAAAAAGGAAGAGGGGGTTGTTAAGTAATTTGTTATTAGATAAATCTTAATCTTGAGATTTTCAATCTTATTTCAAGTTTTTTCCATTGTTTTTTTTTTTAAGTTTTTTGGTTTTTAACTTTCTGATTTAATTTTTATTCAGTGTGTTAGCTTAGCCGTCTAAAGGTCGGAGAGAACAATGACAGCGACAAATGATATGAACATATGGACACAAGCAGGTTAAGATTTCCCAGACATGATCACGTTTCGTTCTAAGAGTAGCGATATAGCTTCTTTAAAACTAAAAGCGGCGCAGAATATCATTGATGATTCTCATTATATGCGCTCTACATACCGAACTGCTTGAGGCAACAAAGAATCAGAAGAACACCCAAGAAGGTCAATTGGTCTGCAATGAGCTTCTTGAAAGAACAAATACCAGACTTTCACACTATGAGAACCGAACAATGACCAAAATAGCGACCATTTTGGATTCCATATTTAGTTTTGCTCAAAATCCAGTTCATTTAATTGAAAATGAACTGGCATCCCTAATGGTTCTACTCCCGGAACAACTGTTTCGGAAGGATTCAACTACTCTTCTACCGATCCTCTATTCAAAATCTGAGCCGTGGCAGCTCGATATCTGCACATTCTCGAGACGTTGACCGGATCGGAACGAATGTTTTGCAAGGCGGCTGAGATTATTTCAAACAAAAGATCGCCTTTAAGACGGAAAATGTAAGCCGTATATTATTTTAAAACATAAACATATATTTGAATATATGATTTTGTTTGTATTACTCTGCTATGAATTACTTATAATCTTAATTTTGCTGTTAATTACCAATGATATTATTATTTAATTTGTTTGGTTCCAATTAGTTTCTTATGAAAGTGATATACTTCTTTATTTACAATTCCTTAAAAAATCTTGGAAATGATTTATTTTGGTTGTTGGTTAATAATAATTATTTGTTGATTTAATCAAAATTGAATTTTTCGATAGTACTATCGATACTATCGATGGTTTCCACTATCGATAGTGAAACTTTCGATGGTGCCCACTATCGATGTTTCACAACTCTACTACACAGTTGTGCACGTGTAATGCTGGATGGGAGCTTGTAAATGGTGATTTTTGCAATAATCTTTTTGGCAACACTTATTTAAACAGCTCACGCACGTTTCGTGTTTTGTTTCACTGTCAAACATCTTCAGTTTGGTCTATAATTTATGTTTTTTGTATGTTTTAATGGTTACGAATGGTTCCAAAGAAATAGTGCTACAATCCTCTGACCAAGTTATTCAACCTACTCTCAGTAATAACTTTTTGCTTGATTGCCTTTGCGGGCGCCTTACAGATGACTGTCTGAGCCTTGGCCACGCATCGCAATTATAAAAAAACAAACAAACATTTGAATTTTCCTTTTATTATTCCAAGGTTATTTGTTCAAATTATAAGTTTATTATTATAACAGATCGGTTGATTTCGGGCCAAATAGAGGTATAGGTTGATAATTAAAAATAAAAATAAAGAAAAAAAATATTGTTCAACCTCACACGACGAGTGTGAGACTGAAACTAAAAATATCTGGTGAGTGCCAACTGTCCTTCATTCAGTTACAAATTTCCAAGGCCTGCTAGGATCAAATTTAAAGACTTACACTGCCAAGGGCGTAGCCAGCTCTCCAAAAAGGTAAGGGCTGCTTTATCTAAATGTTTCTTAAATATTCCTTTAATGATACATTTCGATATGAAATGAGAAACAATCTTCCAAACAATGTCGGAAAAGTGAATATATAAATGATATCGTGAATTTTCCTAAGCAAAATATATGATTAAGGGCAGCTGCCATGAGTTTTTACTGCTTCTCTATATATGAAAACGCTCTGATAATATCATCGCCATATGCAAGTAGCATAAGAAAGTCGGTCCAGCCCGACTATAATATACTCTATGCCTCAGAAAGTTGCCATTTTAGTTACTTTTTTGCTAAAATTACTTGAGTCTTATGAATGTAAAAGGCGGAAAAATTGCTAAAATATCTGCTGGCGGAAGATTTAGGCTATAACTCCCACAAACCGCTAATTACAAAATTGTTCCACTTTGGGCATTCTTAAAACTCAAGAAATTTTAGCCCAAAAAATAGCTAAATTGACAACGCTGGTGTGAAGTGTTTCTATCGCCGCAACGTTAACAGTAACGAAATACAAATTTTCCACTTTTAAAATCTGCCAGCATTGATTTCACAACACTACTACACAGTTGTGCACGTGTGCAATGGTGGACGGGAGCTTGTATTTATATGTCATATGTGTGTTTTGTTGTTTCTACTGGTCATTGTTATACTTCTAGGCTTCGCCTTAGACAAAGTTTTTGCAACGCCAAGTAATTTCTTTTTTAATTACCGATGTTTTTTTTTTTTAAGATTGCAATCTTCTCGAAATAGAGATTTTCAATCTAGGTTATAGATTGCTTTTTTTCTTAGTGTATCTGTCACATAAACTATCAAATAACAGAGTAAATTCTAAGTTTATCTGACACACAGCAGCCACTTTGCTCAAAGTACCTTGCTTTCATTTCAAAATGTTATAAAACTGCAGTTGGTTCGACCTCGTTGTAATGTCTTGATGTCAGATGGAGTCCTGTGCGGCATTTGTTTTATTGTTACCAAACTATCAATTGTCGAATGATTCACATTCATTATCTTTGACATTTATTTCACCACTTTCTGGTATTTGTACAAAACGCACAAAACGCACAGATACACAGAAATGTGATCGTTTTCTTGTTTTACTTACAAATGTTCATGACCTCGAGCCGGCTAAAAACTGCAAGTTTACTTCAAATAGTCATATTCTATTCAAATCAAATTAATTTTTGATTCAGTTGCGTTGAATAACGATTCTGGAAGTCCAAAGATGTGTTTAGTTCAAGATTGAAATTAATTTGACAAATTTTTGGATTTTTTGAGAACCCCGCCAAGTATTTTGAAGTCATATTGGGGCCACATTAAGTAACCCATTTTTTTTTTTTTTTTTTGGGCGAGGAGGGGAAAATGCCTTATGCATTTCCTAGTCTGCCGTCGCAGAAAGGGTATGTAGGACTCGCACCTACTAAAACCCCCCCTCTCTCAGGCCTGTATCCACTTCGGAAAAAGCTTTCGCATTGGGGCCCTTTATGCGCTACGCGCTCTCATCTATTATCTGCGTCCAGATACCCCACTATGTCCTCTCGTCCAGGTCTTTTTTCTTGATTCGCAGAATTTCGCCAACAAAACTTGCGATCAATCTCCACTGCTCTTCGCTCGAGATCATCTTCGATACGATGTTGTCTGCTGTGATATTTCCTACACATCGTGTTAGGTTGCCTCGCCTATCGGCCCATCGTTCGCAGTGTATCACAGTGTGCTCCACACTATCTACTTCTGCATCACCATACACGCAGCAATGCTCTGAGCTTTTCCCAATTGAGTGCAGGAATGCGCTAAAGTAGCCGTGTCCTGTCATCATCTGTGTTACGTAGAAATCGACGTCTCCGTGCTTTCCGCGAAGCCAACTTTTGATCTCAGGAATCAGCCTTCTTGTCCATCTGCCCTTTGTTTCGATTGCCCATCTTTCTTGCCACACGGTGAGGGTTTCTTTGTTAATCGATTCAGCCGTTTGCCTTGAAAATTGTCCTGACTGGCGCAATCCGTATATTTGGCTTCGTTCTCTGGCTAATAGGTCGATCGGCGTAACACCTGCGATGACCATCGCTGCTACTCCTGATACTGTCCGATATGCACTTATTATTCTCAGCGCACTTCTTCTTTGGGTCGATAAAAGTTGTTTTGCTCGGCATTTTGCGTTTAGAGCGTCTGCCCAGATCTCGCATCCATATAGAAGAATGGCGTTGTTCACCTCCATTAGTAACTTCCGCCTACATTGCACCGGTCCGCCCACATTCGCCATTAGTCTGCTTAGCGAGCCTGTCGCAGTGGTAGACTTCGTTACTACGTGCTGTTTATGAGCTTGGAACGATAGCTTCGAGTCAAGCCTGACTCCCAAGTAATTTATCACCTTCTGAGCGCGGATAATGCTATCGTGTATCCCACTCTAGTGGGATTTGTCTTCTCGTGACGAGCAGTAGCTCTGTTTTTTCTGCTGCTAGCTGTAGTCCGTGTGAGTTCATCCAAGTTTTGACCCGGATCATCACCTGCGTGAGTGTACGTTGTGACATTTCGGCTCGAACTAATCAGCGTCGGCTAAACGAGATGGGGTTAATGGCAAGGACACCTGCCAAAAAGCCACTTCTAAATCTTCCAAAGAAGAATGCTCGCTTAAATTGGGCGAAGGATAAACAAAATTGGGGTGAATCTGAGTGGTCACGAATCATATTCTCGGATGAGTCCAAATTCAACCTCATTGGACCCGATGGCTCCCGCACAGTTCGACGTAGAACAGGGGAACGATATTCAGAAAACTGCTGCATTGCCACTGTAAAGCATTCGCCTTATATTATGATATGGGGATGCATATTCAAATATAAAACTGAATCGCTTTTAATGCTTCAGGGAATGGTGAATGCAAAAAAGTATGAAGAGATTATTCTCGGTGGTTTTGTGCCCAGTATTGAATCCTTTTCTGAGAGGGAACAAGAACCCATTTTGCACCTTGTCATCGGGCTCGCTCTGTAAGTGATTCGATGACTCTATGTTGGTTGAATAATTTTTTAATTACTTTTATCCATTCTTAAACGACAGATAACTATTTTGAAGGAGGAATTGGGTATTAGGTCCTTAGATTGGCCAGGTAACAGTCCTGACCTGAATCCCATAGAAAATGTCTGGGGTCTTATGAGCTCGAAAATAGGCAAGCGGAAGCCAAAAACTATGGTCGAATTAAAGGAAACCATAGAAAAAGTATGGTTTGAGGATATAACTGAGGAATATCTGAAGGCTTTATACGATTCAATGCCCAACAGGGTCAAATGTGTAATTAAAGCCAAGGGTGGAACCACAAAATATTAAATAATTGTTAATTTAAAGAAAACCTATCGAATGAAATTGTTTTTGTCATTAGTTTGTAGTAAATAGTGTAAATCATTGGAAACAAATTTGATTTGTCTGAAAAACAACTTTATTTTATTATTATTTATTTTTTTCTTGCAACTGGTCAAATTTCTAAAATATCGTTTGAAAAGTTTAATTTTAGAAAAATGATTATTTATAATTATGTAAGTGTGATATAAATAAAAGCCGTGTGACATTTTTTTAAAAATTGATTAATTGACAACCCAAAAAAAAAATATGCGAATAGAATAACATTTGAGGGGTCCTCTGACGAGTGAAGGCAAAAATTCATGAAATGGCAGAGTGCGGCTTTTTTTTGTCGCTGGGTGTAGCTGTGTATTATACGCAGCAGATATCCCCGGTATTCGGAAGCGCTTTTGTAGAGCCTCGATCATATCCGTCCATTTTGCGCTATTAAAAGCGTTTTTCACGTCTAGCGTTGCCAGCAGGACTATTGGCCGTGAGTAGTGACCTGCCTTGGTGGCTCGCAATCGCCGCTTGAGTGACCTCGTAAATTGCTCCAATTGTGGACCTGCCTGGCCTGAACCCGTACTGTCTAGGAGAAAGTCCTCATGCATTTTCAACCGCGGCTGCCAACCGGGGCTTAATGAGCTTTTCTAGAAGCTTTCCTGCTGTGTTTAGCATACAGAGTGGTCGATAGCCTGATGAGGCTGATAGGCTGATTAAGTAACCCATCCCCATCAGATAAATTTTGCATGTAAGCTGAGTTTAATACTGAATCAGTGCTAAATAAGCCCTGATTTACAAAGGCTGGTTATGGCTGCCCTTACACGCTTTTCGGTTATGAACTTAACACTGGCAGGGCCTGCTACTTCAAGACGATGGTTTCTTTTAGTCATGCCTTTCAGTACCAAACTCATGCATGCAGAAGGAATTGAAACATGTCTTAAGTGGCAGCAATTACGCGCAGAGCTCATAATTTAAGGATTTGAAATTTAATGGTTGTTTGGGATTTCTTTGTTGAGTTTGTTTTTGGAAAATGTGATCAAACATTCAATTTCTAGAACAGTTCATCATTTATTCTCTGCTTACAAAAAGTCTATTTTTTATTAAGGTACATGTCTAGTTTCAGCAGCCCAAAAGTAAGGGTTTACGAAAAAATTTATTACTCGAAAAGTTTACCACATATCGACTAGCGGTTTTTTTTGTTCGATAGATAATTGATCAAGCTAACTTTTAAAATTTTTTTGTAGTTGTTGTTGCAGCGGTTGTTGTTGTAGCCCGCTTCAAAGTCGACCCATTTTTAAAAACATAAAAATTTAAATGAGGTTTTGTTGGGAATTGATGTGGTTATGGTCGGAACTAGGATATCTGGGATCGGTCTATATATAGGGGAGTAAGGGTTCTCAAAGTCAAAATTTCGAAAATTTACCTATTTTTACCCCCTTAAAATGGCCCTAACTCCGCTATTTATGGACCGATCAAAAATATCCTAGTTCCGACCATAGCGACGGGTATTACGAGCAATTTAAAAAAACTATAAGAAAATCGGTCAACAAATGGCCTCGCAATCTGACGCACCAGGGTGAAAAAAGTGGTTCCGAGATAATCGCATTTAAAGTTTCGACAACATTTTTCTCTAAAATAGAAAAAAAATTTGTAGGTTTTAGGCATCGATTAGTTGCATCTGGCTATTAGCTTTCACGGAAAAAAGGGAGGGAAATTGGAAAAAGGGTTGATCAAAAAATAATGAGATTTTTTTTTTTTCTTTTATTTACGTATTTTAGTTCGCTTTGATGTTTTTTTTTGAAACATAGTTGATCGAAAAGTAATGAGAGGATTTTTTTTTTTTTTTTTTGGTTTTTGTGATTTTGCGCCCGACCTACCTGTGAAAAAAATCAAAATATCTCGAATTTGTATTTTTTTTTTTGCTTAAAAATTTCAGGGGATGTTTTTAACATTATAACAGCAAAAAAAAAAATCGAAATTTTAAAAATCTGAAACTAGACATGTACCTTAAACTCAAGCTGCCCTCTCATAGAGAAGAACAGTCTGATTCAACTCCAAAGTCCAGCTTAGAAGGAGTCAGCCACTATTTTTGGTAGTGGACAAGCCAGAAATTGTTTTGCTTGCTTACTTGGAGCTGAGTCTAAGCCCTTTTGGTCAATGCCAGCTGAGCTCGTGCTAAATTTAGACAGACCAGAAGGAACAGCAGCAGCAGCAGCAGGAGTACACGAGGAGAAGAAACTCGTTTCTGTTTGCTCCTTTCCTGGTTTCAAGTGGTCGTCGCTCCACCAGTGGCAGCACGCGCCTCAGCATACCCCTTGATCGCAGCGGGGATTTGGCTGACGCAGCTCATAAATTTATGTGGCAGTCTTTTGATTGCCTTTATGTTGCTGCTGCTGCTGTTTTTTGCGGTGGAGTTGTTAATTTGTGCACATAAATTGGCTGCAGAAAGTCACAGGGAAAGGTTTTTCAGCTGCGCCAAAACCAAAAAAAAACAGAAAAAAATGCAAACACTAAACAAAAGTTACACAAACTGGCAAAGAGTTGAAAGGAATTGTTTTAAGTAGATCAGAAACGGTTGGAGTCAAGGCTGGGGGGCGACCAAGCCCAGTTTGCAACCACATAATCAGCTGGAAAATTGGCAATTATGAGACCACAAAATGTGGCAACAAGTGAGTTTGAATTTTGGCTTAGGCTGTTTTCTTTTTTTGGACTTAATAATCAGCTTTTCATCTTTTTGGCTTGGCTTGGATGCTGCTGCTTTTGGCGCGCAAAACTCCTGACTTGCCCCAAGTGCCACATAAACAACGAAGGAAGAGTCAAGGCAGAACAACAACAAAATCGCGCCAACTGCAGCTAATGGGCCATGAACAAGAATACCCCCAGAAGTAGCTGCAGCATCAGCAGCAGCAGCAGCCTCCATCCAAAAATAAAAACAACAAAAAACACAAAATCTCTCTCTGTACCCCCACCATCAACTCAATAACAATATTTTTTGTTGTTCCTTGAGTTTCTCTCCATTTTCCTACCTTTTTGGCTTTGGCTGCAAAACAACAACAAAACAACGCGACGTGCGACAAAAACTCGTTAAGTCTGTAAACGTGTTTTCTGCCTTTCTGTTGTACCTTTTTCTTCTACTGATTTTTTTTGTTGTTTTTGTTGTTGTGTTTAATGTTGATCTTAACACACAATGGACGCCATTTTGTTAAAAACTCAAAGCGCACAGCAAGCAGTGCTGAGGGATTTCTGGTTTTTCGAAGAGAACTCTGTTAGAGAGCTCCAACTTGAGCCCCACACAAAAGTTTCGTTTGCCGGTGGGAATTTTTGAAGCTTCGCTCTCAAGAGCATTTTTCCCTCTTTGGATGTTCGAAGCAACTGCAAAAGCTGGGCAATTTCTGCTTGGCTTGGGATTTATTCAATATCGAATAAAGCCAAGAACGTCACCCAAAAAGCCAATCGAACATTTTGCAACTAGAAATTAAGAAAAATTATTCAAATTTTTCAAGAATTCAAGAGTTTGTTACTTTTCTGCTTATTTAAGAATTTTTCCTTTATTTTTTTTTTTATTTTTTTAAATTTTATAAACTTACCAAACAAAAGACTTAAGCCACAAACTTGTTGTGTATTTTACTGCCGCTCCTAAAAGTAGGCAACAGTTTTGCTCAACTCATACTCAAATTTCCCCTAAGCTAGCCTCAAAACTTAGCCAAGACAGCAACCAAATTCCCAAATATCCCCTGAATTTCCCCGCCTCTGTTAACCGCGTAGCAGAGTTGAGAATTGAAATTCGAAAATGTTGCCACCAATTCAGTCTGATGAACGCTCTCAACCTCAACGGACGACGCCGCTCAGCTACTTAAGTGGTTGTTGTTGTTTTGATTTTTTTTTCGTTGATTTTCAATTGTGTATTTTTTTTTTTTGGTCGTTGCTGTTCAAGTGTTTGTAACTATTTGAAACTAACAAAAAAAAAAGGGAAAGAAAACCCATCATGCTCTGTGGTGTGTGTGTGCAAAAGTTTACAAGAACTGCCCAGCAGTGAAGACAGTCAGACGACAGACAGGTGCACTGAGCATTGAGGAAGAAGAGCAGAACAGTTGTCCCCCCCCTAAACTGAAGAAGGGCAACTTCCTCTTGAAGTTTTTTTGTTTTGTGTTGTGTGCGGAAGTAAACAGTAAAAGGAGTACAAAACTAAACAACAAAAAAAAAACTAAACCATGTTTTAAAAGAACAAATTGTGTTGAAGCCAAAACTCTTTCAATATGGATACGGTGGCCATTAAAACGGCACCACCGCATGCCCCACTAGCGGCGCCACAAACTCAACTGCAGCAACAACAACAACAACAACCATCAGCCAATTCAAATACGCTACAAATTAAACATAGCATTGGCGCCTTCTTTCAAACCTGCAAGGTAAGAGGTCAACCAAACAAATGGGTTCAACTGTAACCGCTTCCCCCTAACAATCACAAACTGAATTGTCACCAAAAAGGTTGATAGTGTGTGGGCTTACCAAGAAAAACACCGAAATTCAAATTCTGAAAGGCAAAACAAGAAAATGAAAATGAAATAATTTTCAAGTGTAGGCGTATTTTTTAGTGCCATGTGCAGCGGGCCATGCATTGTGGAAGGGAGAAGAGTTGGGGGAGAGTCGAAGGGAGATGGGGTTGATCTAACAAGTGCATTCCATTATGGAATACGAATGTAAATCATTGATGGAATTTCTCATCAGTCTTATTATGGTATAGAAAATGCAACGCTCAAGTTATCGATTAACTGTTTAATAAGTGCTGGACACTAAAACTCTATTAATCAGTCATCATTTTAAAGTTACTGCCTTACATACTTGGCACGTTCAATGGAATTTACATCCAAAGAATTGAATTATATCATTGATTAGGAATCAAGCAGTTCTGCTGAACGTGTCCATTTTTATAGGATCACTAGGAAAATGAAAAAGAAGAGAAAAGATGACGCTGATCTGTATGACTTTTTAGTAGAAACGATTGTAAGTGAGAACAAGTATAAAATGGACACGATCATGATTAGTTATGGTATTAAATGAACTACTACATTAAGAAACGAGAGCGTAAGCTAAAGTCTACCCTGCCCGACTTTGATATACCATTTACTCAGTGGTTGAAATGACTAATGGCCTTCCCTTATGTAAATTAACAGAGCCTTAACATTAATGTCAACCTATTAACAGTATGTAAACATACAGCGCAAGCTTGCTGGCCACAAAACCCTAACAAACGAGAGCGTAAGTTAAATTCTGCGCTGCTTGACACTAAAAAATTTTTTAATATTCTTCCCTTATGTTAATTAACAGAGCACTAACATTAATGTTAACCCACTAACCTTAAGCTAAAGTCGACTCTGCCCGACTTTGATATACCCTTTACTCAGTGAAAGAAATGATTAATGTCCATCCTTTATGTAAATTAACAGAGCCTTAACATTGATGTTAACTCATTATCAGTATGTAAACATACAGCGCATGCTTACTGGTCACAAAATCATAACAAACAGAGCGTAAGCTAAAGTCATCACTGCTTTACACTGAAAAAATGTTTAGTATTCTTCCCTTATGTTAATTAACAGAGCATTAACATTAATTTTACCCTTCTAGCTAAAGTCGACTCAGCCCGACTTTGAAATACCCCTTACTCAGGGAAATAAGTGTTTAATAGCCATCCCATATGTTAATTAACAGAGCATTAACATTATTATTGCTGGTCACAAAACTATAACAAACGAGAGCGTAAGTTAAAGTCGACACTTTTTCATCGACTTTTCATCGTTATCGGAGATGTTTCTATCTGCATGTCTTTCCCTTGGAACAAAAGTCGTAGAACTAGTAGTATTTTATTCGACATAACAATGTCTTTGTTTATAACCATCAGCCCTAACTTATCATATTGAACACATATCATGCTTACTAAGAGTACATTAAGAACCGTATTACCTAATGGAAAACAAAAAGAACTAATAGAACAAACATTTTAGTTATTTGCAAGTTATAGGGTTTCATTTAAAGTAGCAAGGCGATATTTAATTGCATGATGTGATAACGAAGACAGTATCTCCCAGTTTTCTCCGTTCAGCCAGCTTATAACCTCGATCTCCTATAGGGAAGGCTTGTTGAGATACAAACTTCGTAGTTCGCCCTGGATAGGGCAATCCACGAACAGATGCGAACAGATAGGGCAATCCACAAAGTGTGCAGTTAGTATTTAAGGAATTTACATGCGGCCTGCAGTTTAGGACATGCGGTCTTGGAAGTAGTTCAGCGTTGCAAGGTCGTGGTGTAGAAAATTTGATCTTTCCGGAACTCGATGTTTTTCAATATCAGTTTATGAGAAGCTTCCCATGACTCAGGACAATCAAAATTGATATTTATATTACAAGCTGAAGCTGTGGACTTCCATTTCACAAACACCTGAGTTTTGCTAGCTTACATCATTTTGGCCTGGCAGCCTTTCGCTGGGCATATCAAAAATCTTACGTATATATATTGTAGGAGCCTGAGCCTTGGATGTAATACTAAATAAGTATAATGTTCAGTTTATTCGTAGACTTCGAGCGGAGCAAACTAAATATATTCCGGCAAGCTAAATAAAAATGAAATTATTTGTGTGTTATTATTCTGCGTGCACGGGTTGTTACATATATGAAGTGGGTGTGTAGACAATATATGTGGAGCGAAGGCAGACCGGTTTCAAGGAGAATAGTGTGATTGGGAGTTGCATTTGGAAGTTTGAAGATACGTTTAATAAAGAGTCTTACCGGCTACGCCATCATAGTTCAGACCTATTAGCAGCTTCAAACAAGGGAAATTTGGTGCTTGGCCCAATGAGCGGTCTCTTTGACTCCAGCAGTTTCTCTTGGAGGTGAGGCTAAGTTTAATTTAAAAACCATTTCCATGACTTTGGCATACCCTATTTACTTTACAAATATCGGGTATAAAAGTAAAATGAATCAAGAATTTTGATTCTTACCATTCTTCTAACATAGAGCATTCCTCATCCAAGTTTACAAATCTCAATTTGGTCCTCCGTGTTCGGTGATATGTAGTTATAGAATACAGAATAAATATGACCCTGATCGTGAGTATTAAACAAATTATCATCGAAATGAGCTATGAACACAAAAGTGTAGAAAAGGGTCTTGTCAAATATAAGAAACAAAATAAAATTAACTAAAACATGGATTGGGCAAGGTCTGTATAACTCAACAAAATGGGTTAAGGCCGTACAAGTGAATGTCATTAAAATTTGAGGGAAAATTAGAGAGGCGGACCTGTGTATGTGCAAGGTATGTTCGGCTGACTTCGCACACATACAGCACACACATATAAAATCGAAGGTCCACATTGAAGTTTTACTTGTTAAGTTCCAGAATCTTTGGCTTGACCCATCTTTTTACTCATATTTTAAATGATTTTAAATGATAATTTAAAGGGAGCACAACATAGTGTACTGGTTTTGGATTACTCTTTATATGGCCCCTTAAAGTATTTCATTAGATTATTGTCAAATTGATTGTTTCATTAGCTGATCAAAGATCAAATGTCGCTGCTGCATACTCTCATGTTTTTAACAATGGTTCCTTGATCATTTTTAAGAGTTTTAGAGCAGAGATGTTCAAGAAGAGCGAGGCCAAAAAGTGAGAGTGTATTGGTGTGCGATATTAAAGCGACACAGCCCAGCTTTGAACTGCCCTGCCAAGCAAAGAGAGCGCTGCTTACGCTCATATGCGCTTGGCTCGTGTGCGTGTATATAAACGATTGCGCTTGGCCCCTGGGGGCTATGGAGGAACATCGCTGTTTTAGAGTTTATTAATTCTATTCATCCTAGTGCTATAAGTTACTATATTACTTCACTAGTCACACAATGTTAAGTTTTTGACATTTTTGTATTCAAAATCCAATGAGCGCGTTCAGCAGGCACTTTACTTGATCACTTGATACTTGATCTTTGGCTACGTTTTGTTTTTGCAATTGCACTGAAGACAGGAAGTCAATGCTCGTATAGTGCACGTATAAAAAAAGAACACACATTCAAACGATTTCGTAGAACAAATACCGTCTTTTTTCTTTTCTTTGATTGTCGCAAGCAAACTGACCAACAACAATTTTGTGTGATTTAGTTGCCTTGCCCAATTTAAATGTGCTTTTCTGTGTGAGTATTAGTGAGTGCTCTGCCCTTTGCTTTTTGGGCATGCCTGTATTAAATATAACAGAGTACGTAGACCATATAAATTACTTACAGATATGTACACGCCCGGTCACCTTCGCCAGCTGTTGGCGCCAGCTTTGAAGTAACTTTGTTGGTTTTAAAGAGATTTTAAACTACCATTTGTTGGCTTAATGTAGATTATAATAGAACACAAAGCTAAGAGAATTGAGAGGAGCTCGGCTTTGGCTCTGATCAGAGTTAAAGCGCATTTGAAGGATCCGACAGTCTGTCATACTATTTATATGGAAAAAAAATAAGTAGAATTAGTAGAGCAATATACCTAAAAGTATATTGTTATCATGCTTCATGTCTGCTGAACATGCCTATAAATTACCACGATCGATCTTTAAAACGGAATAGATAGCTGTCTCTCTGTGGTTGTAATACTTTCATGCTTTCGTGCTCCCTTTATCTAAGAGTAAGAGCGCCCCGATTACCCTTGATTTTGTGTGTTTCGCATTTATTAGAATGTTTTCATTTACACGCCTTGGCTGGTTCTAAGAAAAGGGCCTTAGCTGGTATAGAAAGAAAAGAAACATAGGAAGAGAAGGATACGTAACTTAAGGGATGTAATCCGGGATCAGATCAATACTGAAGCGACTGGGTTTTGTGCTACATACGAAAAGTTTTCTGGTGATGTCTGCTTTTACCTGAGCGTAGCTGCACCTGCGTAGACCTGCCTTCTCTTGGTAGGCTTTTCATTTAAGGCTTTTCTAAGACAACATTTTTGCTGGCCTCAAAGCTGAAGCTGTCTTTGATACTCAGTCATTTCCCAGAGGCTCAGATCGAAGCTTACTGCTTATTCACTCCAGTACATGCTTATGCTTGGAGCAAGCATGTCTACATAGGATGGGATTCGCAATAGCATCCCTGATAACGGGGGTGATGCATCGCAAATGGCATCATTCTCTGCATCTGTAGCAGAGTAAACAGCACACTTCTAGAATGATTTAGCCAGTGCTGACTGAGCCAAGAGCACTGGATTCAATTTTACATTAACGTCGCTTAGAAGAAGTAGTTTGAGCAAGCAGTCCAGCTTTATTGGCTTAGCTAGTGAAAAAAGGGATAGGTGGAATAATAAGATGAGGTATGTACTTGATTTCCCTAAGGCGCGCGCGCAAAATGCGGCTGAAAGATGAACTGACGGCTGAACTAAAGGCTGATCTTGACAAATAATCACACACTGTGCATGCAACTGTACTAAACAAGCACTGGATTGGTGTTCAAAATTCAGTTGTAAGCTCATCTTTGCCCATTAATCAAGCATGTAAGTTTATTTCGACTTGCTGACTTGATAAAATATCTTGTTCAGCGCTCAGTTAATCTTTCAGGCGCATGTGTGTGCGCGGCCTTATTTCGGAACTGAAACCCGATTGCCGCGGGAGATGCGCCTACTGTACCCTGAGACACACCAAAGACCTATAGCAACAAGATGGGTAACGGCCGTACAAGTGAATGTCAAGGAAATTTAAAGAGAATTTTCAATGAGAACCTTCGATTTTACATATGTGAGCAAAGTTTGTTTGGCACTCATGCAAAACCGAGCGTCCAGATGGTTGAAATTTTCCCCTGTTATTCACTTGTATGGCCGTTACTTATCTTGTTGCTATAGGTCTTTGGACACACCATGCAGAAAAGTGTTTTCCAGTGCTCCGGTTCTTATTAGAATAATTTACATATCTAATATCACCAGATTCTAGCTTTACAGTTGTCCCTCTCTCAGAGTTTTAGGACTTTTTTAGAGAAGGAGAGAAAACTTTAGAAATCCGAAACAAAAAACTGATCATATTATGAGAACATTTTTCAAAAAAATACTCCAAGAAACTGGGCGTAGCCAAATGCCTCTCTATAATAATAATATTCACTTCTGTTTTTAAACTTCATTTTCCTCGAATTTGTTCATTTTGCTACGATCATTTGTTCAAATTTGTGTGATTTATGTTCTATCATCAATTGCCCTCCCCCCGTCCCTCCTCGTGACTTGACACATTTGGAATTATATAAGCAGCTTAAAGAAAGATGGCACAAACAAAAGACTTAAGCGACAAACTTCGAACAGCAACGAAATAAGAAAAAAAAATAATAATATATTTTCTTTCTCAACTGGAAATTTGCTGACCAAAACAACAAACAAGAAATATCTTTGTGAAAGTTTTCCCAAAATGAAAAAAAAAAATAATAAAAATTTCCCTTAAACTCGAAAAGTTGGCCAACAACAGTCAAGCCGAAGAAGAAACCACAAAAGTGGAAAAAAAATTACATTTTGATCATAATTTATGCTCAACCTGTTGCTAGGGTCTCTCTACTGGTGGCTGGTCAGGTCCGATCAGAGTGCCCACTCCCCCGATCACAGCCTCATGTCAATTGATTAGCATACGAATTTATGGCTGGCATTTCGAATCTCAAGCCTCGAGTTAGCCGAGCGGCAACAACTGACTGACTGACATAATTAAGTTAGGAAACTCAATTGAATTAAAGCGCCCAACTAAACGAAACAGTGTGACAACACGTGGGGAGAGGCCACAGTTGCATAAGCAGCAACACATTTCCCAGGATAAACAGTTAAGCACCGAGAAGACCATGACAGGTAGAAAACAAAAGCAGGTAGCTCATGTACCAGAGATCTATTCCCAGATCTGGGCTATTATGGTGTCACGCTTGCCTACGCTGGGGCACAAAAGGGAAAATGGAAAGGGTCCCGGAAAGGATAACCAAATGCCAGGGTCTGCTCTGAAGTGTGTGCCGAGAGCGTTGAGAGATTTGGGTTGTGGTTTTTCTCTATTTCATTTCGTACCTACCCTCGCAGTTGGCAGTTGTAGTTAGTTTGGTGCGCATAGTTCATAGTCATCGTTATGGTTGTACGTACTTTACAGCCATTTGTTATGTAAGCCTCGTAACTGTTAGTTGACTGGCTACATAAATGGCCAAGTTAGTTGGGTTGTTATTTTATTTTTCTGCTTTTCACTTATTATTAATGGACAGCTTTTGCGCACCTTGGGAGTAGTGTAGTTGGGCATGACATTCATGGGTTGACATAACATGGGCATTATTTTTGGAGATACTCGAACATTGACTTATCATTTTGGGTATTAATGTGCAAGTTTTTGATGTGAAGCCAAGATACAAAGAAACTGACTTGCTCTTTAAGTAACATCTGTGCATCAGTGGATTCTACACAATCAATAGAGCGAAACGGGTGGGGCCTAAGTTTAAAAATGTTTGTAGAACCTTGTATTTTCACTTGTCTGACATCTCAAAAAGTTTCCCATTTGAGTTAACAAACAATAGTCAATCTGAAAAGTACAAAATTATATGAAAAACTGCATGAGAAGTAGGCTATTTGACTTCTTAAATGAGTTTTTTTGACAGCCTTCTTCTTTCTTCTTCTTTGGCCATCACAACCGTTTTACGGTCTCGGCCGCTGCCACTAATGCCCGCCACTTGCCTCTGTCCCGAGCGACATTCCACCAGAAGGACACTCCCAGGTTCGCAATGTCTCCCTGCACCTGGCCGCGCCACCTCCGCTTTGGTCGACCAGGCGGGTTGTCAAGCATGCCGATTGTACACCCGCTTTGCTGGGGCCGTATCAACTATACGGGACATGTCCATAGAGCTGTCCCCATAGAGTTCGTACAGTTTGTGATTCATTCGGATGCGAAATTCGCCGCCAACGTTTAGAGGTCCATAAATCCTCCGAAGAACTTTTCTCTCGAACACGCCAATTGCCGCCTCATCCTCTTTTGTCATTGTCCATGCTTCTGCGCCGTATAGCAGGACTGGGATGATAAGCGACTTGTATAGCGCAATTTTCGTTTTCCGAGAGAGGGCTCTGCTCTTGAACTCCTTATTGAGCCCGTAATAACATCGGTTTGCAAGAGTAATTCTTCTTCGGATTTCCAGACTGGTGTTGTTGTCGCTGGTTATCGTCGTTCCGAGGTAGACAAATTCCTTAACAACCTTGAAGTTGTAGTCTCCCATTGCAACAGATTGTCCAAGCGTAGACTCACTGCGCGTTGATTGTAGGTACTTCGTCTTATCCTCATTTACCGCTAAGCCCATAAGTTTTGACTGCTTCTCTATCTCTGAGAACGCCTTTTTTTACCACAGATTCGCTTTTGCCGATGATGTCAATATCATCGGCATATGCAAGTAGCATGTTATCTCTGGTAAAGATGGTGCCCGTTCTGTTAGCATTTGGGCACTGGCGCAGTATGTACTCCATCAGCAGATTAAAGAAGTCGCACGATAAGGTGTCACCCTGCCTAAAACCTCTTTTGGTATCGAAAGGCTCGGAGCGGTCTTTACCTATTTTGACGGAGCTTTGTGTGCTTCTCAACGTCATCATGCAAAGTCGAACGTACTTTGCTGGAATACCAAAGGTAGACAGGGCTTCAAAGAACTTTGACCTTATCGGCGTGTCAAAGGCGGCTTTATAGTCAACAAAAAGGTGGTGGGTGTCGATATTTCTCTCTCGGGTCTTCTCCAGGATTTGTCGCAATGTGAATATCTGGTCCGTGGTGGATTTGCCAGGTCTAAAGCCACACTGATAAGGTTCAATCAGTTCACTTATTCTCGGCTTTAGACGTTCACATAGGATGCATGATAGAACCTTATATGCGATGGGAAGGAGACTGATCCCGCGGTAATTGGCGCAAACCGCAGGGTCTCCTTTTTTAAATATTGGACAGAGTACACTTAGGTTCCAATCTTCGGGCATGCTTTCTTCGGACCATACTCTGCATAGGAGTTGGTGCATGCACCTTACCAGCTCCTCACCGCCAGCCTTGAACGATTCAGCGGGCAGCTCATCAGCACCAGCAGATTTGTTTTTTTTTAGCCTTTTTATGGCTAACAAGACTTCATTATGGTCCGGCGGATCTATCTCTATGTTATCGATTGGTGGTGTCGCTACTTCCCCAGAGGCGGCATTGTGTTCGTCATTACCTCCCTGCAGGTTAGAGAAATAGTTTCTCCATTTGTCTATTGCCACTTCCGGATTTCTGACCAGATTTCCGTGCTCGTCCTTGCATAGTGTGACTCTGGGCTTTAAACCTTCGGTTAGTTGCCTAATCTTTTGGTAGAACTTTCGAGTCTCACTCCTTCCAAACAGCACTTCGACTTCCTCCCTCATGCGCTTTTCCTGCTCATTTTTCTTCCTTCTGAAAAGGCGCTTCTCCTTTTCTCCCGGTATCGCAGCCCGCGTTGCTCCAGACTGCAGAGTTCTCCTGTACGCAACGTCTTTCTCTGCAGTAGCGTGGCGGCACTCATCATCGTACCATGACTGTTTTCGGGAGTGCTCGGCATATGCGAGAGTCTCCTTGGCAGCTGTACTCATGGAGTGTGAAATATGTTTCCACTGTTCACTTATACCTGAGGGGAAAGGTGAAATTTCCTTGAGCAACTGGGTGAGTTTTGCTGAGTAGTGCTGAGTTCGGATGTCCGTTGTGATTGCAGCTTCTCAACGTTCAGCTTTCGGCGTGTATTAGACTGTGCGGCATGTGCCACACTGAGCCGTGTGCGTACTTTGACTGCAACAAGGTAGTGATCCGAGTCAATATTGGCTCTTTGGAGCCCACGTACGTCTAGAACACTTAATGAGTGCCGTCCGTCTATCACAAAGTGATCAATCTGGTTTCGTGTTGATTGATCAGGGGACATCCAGGTCGCCTTGTGGTCGTCGCGGTGTTCAAATCTGGTGCTACTAATGACCATGTTCCGGCACGAAGCGAAGACTATTAGCCTCTCTCCTTAAAACGTTTGCGTAGGTCGTCGTCGGGGTGGGTCCGTATCCGAGGCATTGTATTAGTTTTCATTGGCGGATGTAATAGACGGGAAACGGGTGCCAAGCCCGAGGTCCCGCCCCCTATTTGTCCCAGAGTAGGATCGCCGCTCACGTTAGCCAGCAGCTTTGCGGATGCATCGCTCTGTTACCAGGGGTTACCACGTGGAGGTGTGAGTCGACTTGAGGCGCAGTAAGCTACATACGCCCCCATAACCACAGGAGAGTTCCCGTCTTCCGAAGAAGCCCTTCCTTTGACGAGTCAATAAATCCTGACTACTTAATTCATATGTCCAGAAGGTACGATCCTTCTATCTATAAAAATGTGGAAAATATGACGATTCTTTTCAAATTGTGGGGGTGGGAGGGGCGTGGCAAAAATTAAAAATAAACTTGATCTGCCTGGAAGTATAAGAGGCATATGTCCCATACAGCTCGAACCTCTACGGCTCTGACGCACGGACAGACGGACATGCCTATATCGACTCGACTGTTGATGTTGATCGAAGATGCTGCCTTCTGGCTGTTACTTACTCTGTGTACCTTTGGAACAGAGTACAGAAATAGTCCGGGAATCGAACTCAGAACCTGTCACTGAGATCTTAGATGATACTTTTATTTTTCTGAGCTAAATTTTGCTCATAATTACAACATTTGTACTCAACATGTCTGAGTTCTTAACAGGTTATTTCCATACTGTGATGTAGTGGAGGCTGTGGTTTAGATTTAGAAAGTCTTATTCAGTTGTCACCTTTACCAGTTACCGCTGAGACAGCTGTATAGATTTTCGGCTGGCTTAGCCAAAGCATTGGTTATAGGAAAGAGTTTTACCTCTTACCTATAAAGAAAAGCTGGATGAAGTTTGCTTCACTCTGAAGAAACTTCTCAAACTTTGCCGTTTAGATTTGATGCTAGTATTAGAAGATGAAAACATTCTGTAGGATCCTAAGAACAGAGGGATTACAATGTTATAGAGTGAAAGCCCCTTGCAGTGAAGGGAGCACTAGCACTCGCATCTAATGCCAAAAAGCAGCAAATACAACAAACACTGAAAAACTTCCATTAAATTGGAGCAACTCCAGTGAGCAGTTCAAACTTACAAACCGGTTGACCACCAGTTAAAAAAAAAAACAAGACTCAGAAACCACACACAAACTTTTAGTGCCCAAAAAAAAAACTGACCACAGCTGCATGGGTCCACGCACGAGCCTGTTATTTTGGAACAAATGCTTAAATTTAGTAGTAGAAGGCAGCTAGGAGTGAGGAAATGATTGAACTCTACTTTTGGTTTTTTGATTAATATAATTAACTTCTAAGCCCTTAAAAGCTTTCTCTAGCATTTGGCACCTTTCACCTTAACTGAAATTAGATTCCCAGCCCTTTTTGTTTCTTTCACTTGAAATTCAAGCATTTAGCTATCCATAACACCCACCAAACAAGCTTCCATTTCCATTCATTTCCTCCCCCCCTCCCCGACTTCCGTTGACCATGTAAGGTGGGCGTAGCACCACAACCCACACTCGTTGCAACTAACAAAATGTAAACTATATTAAAGCGATTTGGCTGTTTTTTTTTTAATTAGTTGGTTAGATTTTGTTACAAGTGGCGGTAGGCGTAGAGTGGGAAGCACGTGCTAATTGTGCCATCCCCCAAAAAGTCTACGCCAAATTGGTACACATTGTCTAACTCACTCACATAAAGAGGCGAGAAGACAATCAAATAGACAGACAGAAAGACAGACACTAATGACTTCCTTTCTGGTCATGACTTTTGGACATCGATGGGGGATTAATTGTGTTGTAAATTTACCAAAAAGACAGGAAATATTTTGGTTACTTGTAATAAAAAAAAAGTTGATTAAGTGAATTATGCATTTCTTTTGGTGAAAATCCAAAGTGTCCTCAGGTAACTCAACTTATTTAATGCCATTTAGTTTTACGATTTTAGTTAATAAATTATTCTTAACCTAAGTCATAGTTAATCTAAACGTCAATAGGTTATGGGCCTGAGAAGTGCATGTCTTTAAAAATTTATTATTCATTGCTTTTTTATGACAGAACAGACTCTAGGTTGGTATTGTCGATTGATAACAGCACTACTTCTCGTTGTCCAGTGCCACTTGTAAATCTGTGACCAGATTTCCTTTTTGCATTGTATGACTTCGGGCTTAAAACTAGCTTAAACTAATCTTATGGTAAAAATGTTTGAATCTCACTTATGTAGCATAATCCGAGACATTTCTGAGATGTTTGACTTAGGTGGCTAACAAGCACGACTACTATATGGAAGGTTCGCCGCTCACGTTAGCCAGCAGCTTGGCTAGAGCATCGCTCTGTTACCAGGGATCACCAACGAGGAAACGTGAGCACATTTGTGAGCCAGAAAGCCAGCATAAGTAGGGCATAGATCACTCTTCCAAAAGTAGGCAACGAAAATTCAAATCGTTCACCCCGATTTCCAACTGATTTTGGATACTTAAGATTGAAGATTAGCAGATTTCTGCGCAGATAGTTACAATTTCTTGGGCTCAAGAGCAAATTGAACTTGTAATAATATCAACACCTACTTTCTGCCCCAACTGACATTTAAGTCCTGGCTTAGCCGCTGCGTTTTCCTTCTTATTTTGAGGTCAATTTAGATTTTCTTTTATTTTTCCTCCTCCCCCTCCCCCCATAATTAAATTGACTGGAAATTTCGCAGTTGGCATCCCATGACTCACGTTGAACTCTGACTCTGACAGCGTTTGCAGCTTTTAGTGGCAACATTAGGGCAACCAAAAACGAAACGAACAAAAGCCGCGAATATTGCGCCAAAAAAGACACACAACACACAAAATACTCGCCTGGCGGGTTTTCTTCTCAGGTCTCAAGTCTCTGTCTCGCGATCTAAGTCTGCTTCTGCTGTCTGCCTCCATCCAGCCCAGCCACGAGTAAAAGCTTCATTTTTGTTTCTGCAGTTTTGTGGCCTGTGTCGCGACTACAAACAACTGGTTTTTGGCCACAAAACTGAACATTTGTGGCGCGAGATTTTGCCTTAACTCTTTTTTGGGCAGCTCTCTTGAGTCTTCACGCGCACTGAGATCTCAGCCAAGATGGCGTCGGGGTAACCGGTTTTAGACCGCCGTCAGAGAGTGCTTGTTATACAGATTTTGTAGAGATACCCCCTTCCCCCTCGCTATAAGCCAAGTTTTAATATTTGTATTTCTCTTTGGTCTCTTTTGTGTCAGGTCTTGTGGCATCTGGATGCCTTTCGACGCTCGTTTCGTGGCCTCAATCAGCATGTATGCGGCGGACAAGATTGCATATTCTGTGCGCTAAAGGTAAGTTTTAGCCGAGACAACAACCCGGCGAATTCAACTGCTTAACATGTTGATCGTATGTAGATAATATTATGATAATTCTCTGGCATTGCAAATTGGCGTTCATTTTGTTTATTATTTTTACAGGCAATGTAAGTTTTATGGGTCTTCAATTAAGCTTAATTCATATTAACTATAACCATAAGAACCATAAGAAGCCATTTCATTCGAGTTAAATGCAAAAAGTCCTGAGTTCGATTCTCAGACAAGTTGACAATAATATTTAAGGCTCACTTACTTCAACACTGTCATAACTCAAAAAACACGATTTTTGAACTAATAATGCAGAAATATTACCTATAAAGCATTGCTCGCAAAAAACTGTTAACACTTTTTTCAATGCGACCAGCCTCAGTGAAAAACAGAAACAAACGCAGCACAAGCTGTCTCTCACTGAGCGGAATACTTTTTCACACACCTGTGTTTTTTGTTACATGTTTTCGGTTGAGCGAAACAAACGTGTCGGTCATCCGACAACCTCCGACAGCAACTGTTTTGAGCGAACGCTCACTAAACACAATTTCACAAATGTCTACGAAAAGTGTTTTTTGTTTTGTGCGTTTGGTTGGCTGTTTGTATGTGTAACGCTCATTATACAAACCCTCTAGTACGGCTGGGGTCAGTCACAGAATTTTCGTCAACCCAGCGTTGCTCTTTGTACGGTGACGACAACGATTGAGGCTCATGTTGCTTCTCTGCATGGCATTTCGTCTATCGAGCGTCGCTCATGTCGGTTCTTGCTTGGCATTACGTCGACCTACCGTGCCTGGAGAGCCGTTAACGTATTGAGCGGACATCGCCTTGCAAAGTACGTCAGTCGAACACATTGTGAGGGGTATAAGGGTGGTTCGACGACAGTCACAAAATCGTCGACGGAACGTTGATACAGCGTTGGTCGGCCGTACTAGAGGGAAGACACACACGAGCGCAACACACAACCACATATACTACATACGCAAAAAACACTTCGGAAGTAAGCTCTCCGCAAAAGTGTTAGTGAAAGACAGTACACACAAAAAATCTGTATGTAAATTTAACCGATATCGTAGGTTAGAAATGTGCCAACCCACAAAGTCGGTGAAATTAATCCATTTTTACAGTAACTATCACGTAAACCTTTACGTAAAGAGAACTATTGCTATAGTAAATCGAACCGAAAATATCCTTTAGAAATGCGCCAACCGACAAACTTGGCAATATATACCGATGCTTACAGTAAGTAGTTTTTATTACTATTTTCACAGTAATTTTACCAGCAAAATAGTATATTAAAAGTTTTCTGAAAAATGTACCGAGAAACTACTGTAGCTGTCGAGTTACCATACAAGTAGTAAGATAACAGTTATTTTTGTAAAAGTACCAAAAAATAGCAATGTAACTATTTTAGTTACTTTACTATGGGTCTGTTTTAGGGACCTTTTTGAAAATCAATATCAATATCAGGTCAATAAGTTAAATTTGTTCATAACTTTTAAGACAAGACACACATCTTCTGCAAGTCGGCAGACGCTATTCCATGGCAGCAATGCTATGACTGTTTGGGAATTCCAAGGCAGCACAAGAGCAAAAAAATTGGTTGTCTGTAAAGTCGGTTTACTGACGATAGTTGAACGTGACAACATCTTAAGAAAATACTGATGGAATGGTAGCATTTTTCAAAAGAAAATTTTAATTTCATTTGTTTAATAGATTTGTATGTATATAGAGAAGGAGGTAATTGGAAATTTATTTATTTGTTACGCATAAATACAATTATGTCAATTTTTTTTTTTACAATTTAATAGTTTTTACAAGTATAAATGTGCGTTGAGCAATTGTTTTACAACTTTTAAACATGTGTAATATTTAATTTCTTACAATCTGTGTTATTCTGTTGAGAATAGGACGATGATAGGAAAAGTAGGAAATGAAAGGGAGTGTTTCGAGTTTAATGTGTCTTGAAAAAGTCAAATCGATGGTGGTGCCTCCTAGTGTTGTTGAGTTATTAACGTCTGATGCACAATCGACATTAAACATGTCTTTCATGAATTTGATGAATGTTTCGTCATTTTTCACATTTGTGTTGAAGTCGCCACAAAGAGGAATTGGTATATCGGTATCAACTTCCATGATGGGATGTACATACTGGCTGTTATAAACATACGGAAATAGTGCTTGATGTAGCAGAACACTGATGTTAGAAATACTTGCTCCAGGATGAATATAAACTGCGCCAAGAACCATTTTGAACGTGGTATCAGCGGTGAAGCATGTAACTTCTGCTAAGCAAACGTCACCAGTGTTTCTAATAAGGCGGGTTGTATCCGAAAGTTCAACGTTGAGAATTTTGGCTGTGGATGTCGATGATAAGTTTCTATAATTTGCCACTCCACCTGCTGCATTTGTTTCAGAATCTGATCGATTATTCTGCCGGGTTACACATTCAAAATTTTCAATTGAAATTGGATCACAATTGTCACGCATCCACGTTTCAGTCAGAATCAAATAATCAGACCTTGGAATCACTGTGTCTTTTTTAAACGTACGCCGATAATTATTTCGATTGAATTAAAGGCACGATTTTTACTCAACGTGA
Source organism: Lordiphosa collinella (assembly GCA_018904265.1). Lineage (NCBI taxonomy): Eukaryota > Metazoa > Arthropoda > Insecta > Diptera > Drosophilidae > Lordiphosa > Lordiphosa collinella. Next base: position 196,493 of record JAEIFV010000502.1, on the reverse strand, counting down.
AATAGTTCTGTTAACTTATTGTTTTAATTTTGACAATTATAGCATAACCTACAATCGCTGCACTAGCGGACCGATGCTATTCATTTTAATGATGAAAGCACGAATATTCGACAATATATCACTGAATATATAATTAATATCGAAAGAATCATTACCTTTATCGCTGTAATTATCGTTGCTATAAACAATTGACACCACATTCACTTTTCACTGCACTTGATACTCGATCAAAACATGTAAATGTACTATAGTATAGCAGCTGTCCACGCAGACGCATCGCTCACTCAAGTAGGAGAGAGACGGATGTCGAACGCTGCCGAACGCAAAGGCCGATTGTGCTTCTTTGTCGCTCGTTCCGCGCTCTCGCTTGCACTTCAAGCCTTACATGGAACGCCTCAGAGCGAGGTAACGCCGCATGAGTCATGTTTTTTCGTGCGTGCAGCCGGCTCTATCGAATTATAAGACGTTGTCACGTCAAAAATAACTCATACGGCAGCAACGCCAAAGATACAGAAGCCTTTGAGTAAGTGTGTGCACCCAAATCTTTACTGTTTTACTTAACTATGTTTTCTGTAATAATAACATAAAATTAGTAAAATGACTATCATTACTGTAATATAACTTAAATGCTAAAAAAGAGCAACTTTGGTCACGTCAGATCATATCACGTTAGGGTTACCATTTCTATGGTAAATTTACCGAAAACCCTGTAACTTATTACAATAACAAAATATGTGTAAAAATATTAACTATGATAACAGTTGCTAATTGCAACAACAAATTACGTGCAAGCATAAAAACGTATAACTTACAATTTCTTCCGTAGATGAAACTGTTAGCACGTTTACAAAACACACGCATAAGAAAATTGGAAAAAATTTACTGTCAGCGTAGTTAATTTTACCCTCTGGATTTTTTTGTGTGTAGAGAAACAGGAACGAAAAATGCAGTCTCTGCTCTGAGAGCAACTGAATTGAGCAAATTCAGAACTGAAATTGTCTTTCGCTCCCAGTTTTCGTTGGGTCCGAAACCAAACTGTTTTTAGCTGATACGTTGAAAGTGTTGAGGGTTTTTTGCGAGCTCTTCTATAAAGTGTACATTTTTCGCATTACTATAGTTTATAGTATCCGAGTGAGATGAGAATATGTCAGTATATCATTTTACAGGTTCATTTTCATGTATCAGCAAAAGCGACATATCTTCTTTTTATACACTTGAAAAGTGTACTATAATTTTGCCCAAAAGTTTGGAACGCTTAAAAGGAATCATCTCCGACCACATAAAGTATATACAGGGTTTGTCCGGAAAGTAATAGGACTAAGTCGATTTACAAAAAATTTATTGAGCCAATCATTACAATTCTTAAAGAACTTTAAACAAAATTAGAACGTGTGAATATTCCCTTATGTGGACTTCTGGGACTAGCGAGGACAACAGAAAATAAGTGCTTGGTATATTCAAGGAGGAATTAGTTGCAAAGAAGACGATATGTATTCCGGTTTGCAGCGCATTAAGCGAAAGGTGCTCCAGTACGACAAGCCGAGTTATGGAGTGGAGAAGAATCAGCCTTTAAGCAGAATGTATAGACGTCATTCTGTATTTGCATTCTTAAAGTAAGTGGGAGAATTCAAATTAGTAGGGTGGTGATTATACGCGTTCGATGCCATGACTACTATTCCCCTTTCGCATTCGCAAAAGTTTTGCGATTTGAAACCGGGCTTTGGTTCAAATTTGCGCTTCATACGCATATGTCATTAGTTGAGGCGAATCACTAAGAATGCTGGATTTTATAAGTAAATAATCCAAAGTCCTTATGGATAACTGACTATAGTAAATGTCTGCTGATGCCCATTTAAGCAGATAAAGTCCTCGTAGATTGACTTGTATCACAGTCGCAGTATGAAGGTTAGTATTCCTGCGATTGTGCACGAATTAGCTTGGCTGCTTTAATTGTGGCACTCTGTGTCAGAGATTATCCAACTAATGTTCAAGTAGATCGATCACTCGTCTATAGAGGACAGTCACATATATACTGTGGCTTTTGTGCTATCCCAAGCTACATATGCACAAATCATGTCAAGCGAAGGACCATTTTGTCAGCTTCAGGATAAAACTTACTAACACTTACATATATCAAAGTGCTTAAAAATCATTTAAATTTTGTCTAATTGGGCCAAAGCCACTTTTAATATATAGTGAAATCTTGTGGACTTATCTTTCTCTATGTTGGCAGAAACTCTGGGCCTGTTGTCTCAAGTGTAGCCTACTTTTACTTGCTGCTGGGTTAATCGTTATTTCCGAAGCGTATTTTTTTGTGGTCTACTTTAAGGCGGCGGCTGCTGGCCATCACAAATGTTTGCCTACCTCGAATAAAGCAATTAAGGGTCAGGTCAGGCACCAGACACACACACGCACACACACACACACTTACATTTTCTCTTGTTTTCCCCGCCTGTTGCAGACATTTCCAGATTTTCCAAAACAGATTTTTTTTCCTGTCTTTCGTTTTAATTGTCAGCGTCTGGAAGGGAGGTCTTTTGCCAAATGAGTTTTCACACGCACCTGAGAACAATTGCAAGTGCCTGGGTCTTGTCAGCTGCTGCTGCTGCTGCCTGAAAATTCCCAGCCCAACAGAAGAGGTGGAGGGGGGAAAACCTTTAAAACGGAAAAAAAACATATGTTTAGGGCATTGATTAGACATTTGTTTGCACTGGCAAACTTTGACTCTAACCGAATCCTTTTCCCAGGTCAATAAACCCAATGAAAACTTCTAGAGTTCTGGAGCACACCCGCAAAACCAGACACAAACACAGACACTCAGAAGATGATCAACCTCATCATCAGCAGCAGCAGCAGCAGCCGCCGCCGCCAAGTCGTGAGGTTGGAAAAACTCATCCAAAGTCTTAAAAGGCGCGACTGTACTTTTGTTTGCCTTTGCCTGGCCAAGACGCTCGGTGGCTTGCTTACAGGGTGTTCCTCTGCCTGGCTCCTGCTACGACTCTCGCTCGCTCGCTCTTTGTCGCTGGCTCTCCCCAATGATGACGTCGCTTCGCAGAAGTGGAAAGTGTTGTTTGTTTGCCTGTTTGTTTTGACTCGGTCTTCTTCTGGTTCTTTGCCCCTTTTGGTAACCATAGAGTCGGTGGCTTGTACCTTTTCCCCCCAACTTGTTTCGCTGCTGCTGCTGCTGCTGCTGCCTGCCACATATTAAACGACCACGCCGGACGAACCCCTTTTTGTGCCTTCTGCATTCATTATCTTTGTTCTAAGTCGTCTTTTCCACTTGTCGTTGGCTGGGTAAATTAATTTTTCACTTCCCTGCCCCCATCGCCCTCTCCCGCGCTCTCCTCACCTGGAAACTGTTTAATTATGAAAATCGTCTGCGTCTTCGTCTTTGACTCACTCGACTGTAGAGAAGACATTGGCCCTTTTCTGTCGGTGAGAAACTCCCACGACTTAGTCAACTCGATCGCGATCTTTGAGGCAAGCTAAAACGTTGATTGTTTTTTCACTTCAAATTTTAATGCTTCAATTCACAATTCCCATACGTAGAGAAATTGGCCAAGCACACATTGAAGGACTAAGTCATTAAGACACGGCGTTGATTTTTTTTTTGAGTAATTCTAGGGAAAACATTTTGTGACAGTTTGTCTAGACTTTGGACACGGATGATATATGAATTAAGAACTAATTTAGAAATTGAAACCCAATGTGAAACCTGAAAACAACAGCCTGAAAGGACAAAGCCCAACTTCTTTCACCCTCTTGGCTTCTAAGGCCAAAGTTTGATCAGCTCTTAAGTTTCGATAAACAATTCAAACTAAGCAAAAGATTCAAGTACTTCAAAAATATGATTTCAAAACGATTTACCCAACATTTTTTCAAAAAAACCTCTTAACTTAAAGAGGTTCTCGGCTCTGAATCTGCTGGCTGTCTTGCTTCTAAGTCTCTAATCTGAGAATCTGAAATAAGCAGATATTCTTAATGCCTTTATCTTGCTTTAAGAATGAATTATTGCACACACACTTTTGATGGATTACCCCAACAAAAAAAAAAAAGCAGCGCCGCATTTTGCACAAACTTTTACTTTAAAACTTGTTTTGTTTTTTTCGGTCTTTTGTAGTTAAACAAAACCTTCAATCGACACGTCGTATTAAATAAATAAAATAATGAACTTAAAAATAATAAATCAGACATGTACATGGTTTATCTTAATTGTGAAGCTTCGCTCGACGCACCGAGACACACATAGAGACAGAGCAACAGTGGAAGATTGCGCAAGACTTAGCTGGAAGTGAGTGAATCACATCCAAGATAATGAAGATGCTGATGATGACGCTGCTAAAGCTTGTTGGCTTGGCTTGTGCCAGGCTGGAGTCGCCGGTTTGCTGATGCCAGTCGTCGTCTCCTGGACTCATTAACACCATCGCACTCGTGCCTTTGGTCTGAAGTGTTCATGTTAATTTTCAGTTTTATGGTTCTTGAAGAGCTGCGAGTATTTCTTGTTTACCTTTTACCTTAGATATGGCCGAGATTAGGGCATAAAAATTGGAGTATCTCTTGTGTTTGTTTGGTAAAGAAGAATTGGAATTTGAATTTAAGCTTGATAAGCAAAATGCATTTTCATTCTTTGTTTTTGGTTTTTTTTTTTGTGTGTTTTTTTAAGGTCTAAGGGTTTAGCTAAGTGGCACACGAAAAGCAAATGCAACGCCGTTGTAGGAAGATGCAGTTGCCACTATTATTTGAGATGAGATGAGAAGAGTTTAAAGTGCTTATGGTTTAGTAAAGCTGAGTTCTCAGAGTGGTAGTTTATGGCTCTTTCAGCCAACTCATCTTAGAGCTCAGTCAACTGAAATAACAGCTTTAGTTTTAAAAAATTTTTTGAATATATTCCAAAAGTCAAGTACAGTTTTTCTTACGATTTGTCTGCCTGATCTTATTCTTAACTTGAAGAGTTATCAAGCACCAACTACTGGATGTTATGGGTCCCGAGTTTTTGGCAATTTATGAAACTTGAAGCTATTCAAAAGAACGTTCTTCCAAAGAATTTCTTATCATGTAGCTCAAGAGTTATCGGAAGGTACATAGAAGTATAGTAGTTCTATACCAAGGGCCCTCCCGTTTTACTAATATACATTGAAGACATTTGTGGATGGAACTACGATTAGAAAGTGTATCAGAAAGGCCTATGTTTCTACAAGCTTCGTCTCCGAGGCTTAAACCCGTTGTAATGCCACTTGGTAGATTCTAAAGGCAATAAGCTAAAGGTTTTGGGCCTAAACTGGTATCTTAGTTTCAAAAAAAAAACTTGATTGGGTAATTTTTAATAACACAAGACAACAAAATTACATTTTTTTCAGTATATTGAAGGAATGGTGGATGAATATTGTGTGCTGAAAACGAATCTGCTTTCAGAAATGACCCATCACGTCTAGATCTTTAGTAATTTAAGCCTAAAGTTGCTTAAAATGCATACTTTGATCCCTTTTCGGCACTTTTTATGGATAACCCTTACTAATGTTTAAACTATCTTTGATATTATCGTAAAGTATTGCTCGTTAGCTTTAATAAAAACTATACTAAACATTTCTGCGATTTTTTTAAGCGAAGATATACCATTTTGAACAAATGTGTTATAATTCATTGAATTGCCTACTGCCTAAAAATATGCTATGCAAAATCAGTACAGTTGGCTAGGCCTGTTTATTAAATTCTTATGAAATTTTTAAACCAAATCCATTGCATACCCAAGGGCGGTACAGAATAAAGTAAGTTGTAGGACATGTAATCAAAATAGTATAACTTCGCTTAAGAAAATCGTAGAATTGCTTGGTATCTTTGCCGTGTAGCATAAAAGCTTTGAGATACACTGGTTAAGACGGCACTGCAACCGTATTCAACAAATGTTATAAAAATGTATTAATTCGATAAGACACGTATTCTTAGCAAAAAAACGCTTACTTAACTCAGACAGGTGAAACATTGTATCCCTTTTCGAAAAGAGTTTTTTATACCCCGGCGGAGTCGCGATTATCGCCACCAGAAGTTTCAAAATAAGTGGCACACTTGTTCCTGAATGGAGATGTGAATGCGATAGTTAGCGTGATATCGCTAAAAAACATCACCACCTGGGAGAATAACGTCTTATCTACCGCGATATAAAATGCTTCGATTTGGTAATTATGAATGGAAATAGCTAGCATAATTTTTTGGGTATTTATTCTGATAGTTTTTTAGTGTCGAAGTTCTCTTATAACTGAAAGCGAGTGGCCTTTGACAGATTTCTTTGACTACGGTTTAACTTTGCGAAAACTAAGCTTTGCTTTGGTATTTGCAAGACAGCCTGAGCAACAAGTGGGTTGTGATTGGGTGGGTGTTGGTGCTTGATTAGCGGTGACCAAAACAGTGACCAAATAGTGACCAAACTGTGAGCAAAATAGTGACCAAACCATTGAGTGAGCCAAAAACAGTGACATAAACAGTGAACAAAAAAATGACCGAAAACAGTGACTAAAACCATGGCAAAAGCAAAAGTCACCAATACAGCGACCAAAACAGTGACATAAGCAATGTTAGTCAAAAACAGCGACTTTATTATTCCCGAGTCTTTGAAGGGACGAATTCAGGTCAAATAGTATCGGTCAGAACACAATGCATATAAGCAAGCGTCCCTAAAATATCGTATAATCGGGAGTAGTCCCGAACAATTTTCAACACCTTCAAGAGCTTCAGAAGAATGCGACGACTTTGCTACCAATACATTACTTAATTTTGTTTTTTAAGCAAAGTAATCGTATGAGATACTATGATTTTATAGTACTATAGTTCAAAAATCAACGTTGAATTCCGAAAAAAATGTCAATAAATGGTGAAATTGGGAAATTCAGCAAAGATTTCTTTAGTTAAAATGGAAAACTTAAAAAAATTTATATCGATTTCACTATCATCAACATCGATTTTCGATGGGGCAAAACACAACAAAATTACTTTATATTCTTTTGCAACTATCATAATTTCAAGCCATCCCTAGTAAAGAGCTTCGCTCGTACGACCAATCTTTTTTTTTTGTTTATAAACCGGGTATTAGACGAAGATTCAGATTTAGAGCGAGTTCATCTTCAACTATTCTTAAGGGGTGAAGCAGTAAGAGGCAAGAGGGAGATGTGGCACACTGAAGACGTGCGAAAAAGAGCTCACGATTTGTCTGATTAATGTCAAGAGTCATTAAAAAGTATCAGGGATTGGTCTGCCTCTGGAGCTAGGACTGACGTGTCGGCTAAACAATGTAGACTAAAGAAGAGTTGTGGGTAAGAAGCAATCCAAGAAATATAGCAAGAGAAAAATTTTAACAAATTTAAAAAAAACGTTTTTTTTAAAGCTAACTTTGTAATGCTTTTATAGGTTGGTGAAAGTGAAAAATATTGATTTGCAAAAATTTAATGAATGTAACCTTTTTTCAAAAGAAAAATTGTGGTCAGGTTCTGGTTCAGGCTGTATTGTTCGAAAAGGAGGGTCAAAATCGGTTGGCAGCCTTACTAAGACTATCATTTTGAACCAGACTGTGGATCAAATGAACGAATGGTGAAATCCAGAATATTCTAGAGATATTCTATAAGCTATAGGCTTATAATATTTAGGATACTCTAATAACTCAAAGATCAAGCTATGAACTAAAAGACTCACAGAATACTTCGCTAAGCTCGTTAAGAACTTCTGTATTCTAGATTCCAGAAGACCATAAAATTGGTCGCACCGAATTTTTAGAGTTAGTTGATTTTAGGAAATCCGAACCGGTGCCATATACCAACAAGCATGAATTTTTCGAAAAGATGAAAAGATAGAAAACATGGTATCGGCATTGCTTCGGTTCGGGGGAGTTTTTCCTTTCTTATTTTCAATTTCTTTTTGCTTCAATTCTCTAAATCATTTAAAGTCAATAACAAGTAGCCTGTAAAAATAAATTAAAGATAAAGTCGTAACAATAAAAAAAAAATATTGTAAACGGTTATCGTCAAACTTATTACACAAGGCAATCAAATAAGTTTTTTTCTGCTTATTGAAGGATTTGTGGTGAATCCAAACTATTTTCGTTTGCTAAACAAAAATCTGTTTTCGGAAAAGGTCCATTACTTCTAGATTTTTGGTAGTTTGAGCTGAAAGTTACTTAAAATGCCTATTTTAACATTTTTTAGGAGCGTTTTGTTTTATTCTCTTTGATATTATCGGAAAGTACAGTAGTATTTTTGTGTTGCATAGTATTGGGCAACAGATCAATTTTGTTATTCAAGCACAAGTATTCAAAATGACCTAAGTTGGCCTAAAAAAATCGTAGAATTCTTTGGGATAGTTCAGTTCGATATTAGGAAATAGAACTTTACGATAACATCAAAGAGAGTCAAAACAAAAGCATAGATTCCCTTCAAAACGCGTCTAAATCAAAAAAAGCTCAAATCAACAAAAATCTAGCCGTGATAGAAACCTTGTTAAAACATGTCGTGTTCACCACACGAAAATCTTCTAGAGTCAACACAATCCCTTCAAACCCGTATATACCTTGTTGCCTGGTGTTATCAATGTATTTGCTAGTCCTTAAAGGATCTTAAGTTCTTTCTACTGTTACATGTATTATGTGAATTAAGCTACTTTGTAACTACTTCTTTCGAATATGGGTGGGTAACCTTTGATCTTTATAGGTTTTGACATACCGTTACCGCTTTATCAAGGTGGTACGGAATCGTATACCGAAATAAAATAGAACCTAAATGTATCTTTTTAATGAAAGTTTCGGTACGTACCAGAAACAAGATGGAGATCTTGTTCGTTTTGGTTTCCTGGCTTACTCTGTTATAACTAGACCAGTGTTGGGCATTCAATAGCCCGTTGCGCACTCAACAAATGGACACTTATTTATTTCTCTTCTCAAATTATTAGATTTGTTTTCAAAAAACATATTTCCACTAAAAAATCTTTTTTTTAAAACTCGATTTGAGTGCTAAATTTGATCACTAAATCAGTAGAATTTTGGAGTTACTGGAATTACCCGACGTCGGGTATTTAGTTGGTAATTAAAAATAATGGAAGTGAGAAAAAACTATCAATAGTGAGATTTTCGATGCTCCAAAATATATTATTGCAACTTTTTCTCCATTTTGTTTTTGTGTTTCATTGTCAAATTTGATTTCTTCAACCGTTTCTGAAATCAAAACCACTTGATCAATATCGATTAACGCCTAAAAGCAGCCCAGCTAAGAGAAATAAAAATGTGTAAAATTAATAAAAAAAAAAACTTTTCATTAGATGTTCCGAGGCGGGATCGAACCCACTACCTCATGCACAGCGGTTGCGCACACTAGCCGCTGAGCCACCCGGCCACTATATCCCGTTTATACACAACTAAAAAACTATCATGATAAATGCCCTTCAAAGTATGCTAACATAATTTCTTTTAAGATTTGTCTACTTGATCTTGATAATCGGCAGAATTATACATAATTTGCACTGTACATTCACTCAGATTGTCGGAATAGCTAAGGGAATACAAAATATCTTAGTCTTAAGTCAACATAAAAGTAACATAGCATACTTTTAAGGGCATTCATCTGGATATTTCGGGATATGGAGACTTAATCGATGAAACAAACGTCTTGACGTTTGCTTAGTGAAGTATAAGAAAATTCTACCAGATCTGTTAATGGATATTTAAGTTTATATTTGCTCATCTAAATCCCAACTTCTCTAGTTCAAGCCCTGAATCGAAAATTCTTTGCTTCTTCTGTTGTAAGGCCTCCTCCCACTGTGACCAACTGGATTCATCCATCACTTGGTTGCTCTGTAAATGCTGGTCATGAGTCATGGTGGAACTCCAATTCCAACTGCTAAATGCCCCCAACTTAAATTTGCTTTGTGTGTTTTTTGAGTCTTCGTTTTTTTTTCGAAGAAAACGTGCGAAGTGAACGTGTTTTGGTTATACATTTTCACCTACAACCCAGCCAAATGGGATGCATTTTTGGGTTTTTTATTTCTGTGATTTTTATTAACCTTGTGTATAGTTTTCTGGGTCGATTGATTAGCCTTTTGATTTCACTGGAAGCAGCGGTTGGATACTAATGACGCATTTCGAATGGAGTTGCTGCTGCTGCCGCTGCTGCTTCTCTTAGCATTTGTCATTTCAAATGAGGTAAATCTGTTGGTTCTCCCACTACACCAGCTTTACAGGGTGGCTCGAGCCAGTGATCTCTGCCAGAGAGCGGGGCAACTTGTTTTGTTTACCTGCGGCTGCTGCGCTGTTCACGCTCACTCATTTACCTGTTTTTGGCCTACAACCAGCCAAACTCCCCCGTTGCCTCGTTTTATGTTTCACGCTCATTCTCTCTCTCTCGGTCCCTCGCCGACTGTTGATATAACAGAGGTTCTGTTGTTGCTCAAAAAACCGGTCTCCGCGCGCTCTGGGTCTGCTCTGGCCTGGCCAACATGAAACGAGTTTCAGTTGCGAGACAATTTTACTTGAGCTTGGACGTGTGTTCGGGCCGCGAGGCAACCAAAAGACCAAAACCAAAAAAAAAATCCCGCGCGCGGCAAAAACGTTCTTTACTTCACAAATATATATTTTTTTACTGGTGCCAACAAAAAGTTCAACAAAAAGTTAAAAGCCCACGGCAACAACAAACAAAGTTGTTTGACGGGCAAAGTGCACAAATTTGAATATTTATAACACACGAACACACACAAAAAACTGGAAATCTACTTGGGATTAAGTGCAAACGTTTCAGAGTTTTGATACCTAAAATGTTCAAGTAAGTTAAGGATTAGACAAACACAAGCCAAAGGTTTGCCCATGTCGCAGTTTGTTGAGAAGAAGAAGAAGAAGCAACAGCAAAGATTGAACGGAAAATGGAAAAGCAGGTAGATCTTATCCAAAATCGTGCTAGGGTGCTCTTTCATCAGTTGTAGTTACGCCCTTGGGCTAGTTGTTAGTTTTGCTGGATTAGGAGCCCTCATCTTTCTAGTATTTAGGGTGTGTGTTTAACCAGAATTGAGTGAGATAAACTTTTTCGAGAATTCAGTCTTGCTTTAGCTTGAAGTTCTTCGACTTGTGTAGACGTTACGTACTTTGTACAGTATATCGAACCAAAGTGTTTCCGATTTTAAGAACTCTTCTTATGTTTGGTCTAATCAGCTTTCCTTGTGAGTCTTTTTGATTTGATAGCAAAGATTTTGCTTATTATTATTTGCTTAGCGTGGAACCCAACCTCTCAGATCTAATTCGGCTTAGATCCTGAATCAAACGCCTGAACCTCTTTTTGGAAAAAGAATCCATTTTTTAAGATCTTAGATCATTTTCTCAAAGAAGAGCTGAGCTTGTTATTGTCCCTTGTTTTAAGCTTGTCCCTGTTAATCTGCAGATTTTCAAAAACTTTTCAAATTTTGTTCATGTAACAAGAATTCAATATTTTTAAGAGCTTTTTAAGACTTTGAACCTACTCGAAATTCAATCTATTGCAAGACGGCCAAAACGCTATACTAGACGAGGAAGTAGAGTGCGTAGTGCTTTCAAGCCGAAGCGTGTTACACACGAAAACCCAGGCAAAATAGCAGCCTACCTCCCGCCCAAACATCCAGGAGGTGCAGCCGCTGAGTACTGAATATCAGTACTCTATACTCAATACTCGATTCTCTCTACTCGACACTCAGTACCCAATATTCAGTACTCGATTTTCAATACTCCATACACTGTATTCGACACTAAGTACTCGAATCACAGTATTCGATGATAAGTACTCGAAACACAGTATACACTACTAACTACTCGATATCCAATACTAAGTACTCGATACTCAGTACTCGATACTCGGTACTAGGTATATAATACCATATACTCGATACTCAATACCTTTGAACTCAATACTAAGTACCCAATACTCATTTCTCGATACTCAATACTCTATATTCAGTAATTGAAACACAGTACTCGATACTCAATACTCGAAACACAGTATCTGATGCTTTGTACTCGAAACACAGTATTCACTACCCTGCAGTACGCTGCACTAGTACATGGGTGCTGAGTTCAGTACTTACTAGTACTTACTACTCGATTTGAACATTTCAGTACTTACTTTTTGCTGGGCATGTCCTAGGAGGTAGCCAATCGCCACCTCTTCGCTTTACATGTAAGTAGTGGAGTAAGTACCGAAAACTGTAAGCTGTAACTGTAAAACTGTAAACTCCGTTCAGTTTGTTAAGGACGCTGCTTTACCAAAAGGGCACTCCTGTCGGTACCCAACCGTAGAACTTACTTGTAAAGCGATAAGGTGGCAATTGCCACCAGTAAGTATCCATTGTAAGTAGTGCAGGTAGCTATCGCCACCTCCCGAACTGCAGGGTACTCACTGCTGGATATCCGATACCGAGTACTCTATACTCTGTACTCAATACTCGGTACTAGGTACACAATACCATGTACTCGATAATCAGTACCCGATTCAAAGTACTCGATGCTCGTTACTCAGTACTCGATACTCAATACTAAGTACTCAATACTCGTTTCTCGATACCAGTACACCAATATGAAGTACTCGACCCTCAGTACTCGATACTCGTTACTCAGTACTCGATACTTAGAACTCAATACTAAGTACTCAATACTCATTTCTCGATACTTAGTACGCCCAATAGTATATTCAGTACTTGAAACACAGTACTCGATATTTAATACTCGAAAAACAGTATTCGATACTGACTACTCGATCTGAACTCTATAATCAGTACTCGATACTCGGTACTAGGTAAACAATTTCATGTACTCGATACTCAGTAACCGATTCAAAGTAATCGATACTCGTTAATCAGTTCTCGATACTCAACACTACGTACTCAATACGCATTTCTCAAACACAGTACTCAATACTTAATACTCAAAACACAGTATTCGATGTAGTTAGAACTCTATAATCAGTACTTGATACTCGGTACTACATAGGTACACAATATTCTATATTCAGTACCCTAAACTCAGTACTCGATACAAAGTTTTCGATACTTAGTATTCAATACTCAGTGCTCTATACGAAGAACTAAGTATTCAATACTCAGTACTCGACCATCGTGAAGCACTTCAAACCAACACCACAAAATATGCAATGTCAGCGTGACGCTTGACGCTGAAATCAAATTTTTACTCCTACAAAAATTTTCCATACTGAAAACAAAGATGTTTCGTAAAAGCTGATAACAGAAAATTTAACAGCTTTCAGTCTATATATAAATATCTCTTAGTTCGACTATCTGACTGACTGACATACCTGCCCACAGACCAAACCGCTTATCGTAAAGGTATGAAACAAAATTAAAAAAATTCTGTGGACTTTATACACGCATTTTGATGAATCTGCAAAAGTAACAAGGACCGGAAAATGTCGTTTGGGTTAAACCGGGTTTGTAGGTTAAGTATAAAATTTTCCATGAAATATGATATTTGAGACATTGTCAATAAAACAGCCAAATGTAAATCTTGCTTCGAACAAATAATCAAAGTTCTTTGAACATAAAACTTAAGTCAATTTCGGAATCATGGCATTTCTTACTAAGAACACGATTTTGTTCGAGGGGTCTATTATTCATATAAAAAATGGAATCCGGTATTAATAGTGAAACGAGTTTCGGTTTTAGACAAGGCATTTATATTATCCGAAAGCTTTTCTTGAACTGTTTAGGATACGAATTAGTAGTCTATAACCGCTTCCCATCATAAACCGTAACTGAAATATAGCTATCGGCCGTTTCGATATTAGTCCCTAATAGGAACTGGAGGGAATTTCGGGACAAGTAATCAAAGAATCAAAAGATTTTCCAAATCTACATCAAAAACAAAGCAATAGTTATAAGAACTTAAGTTATTTTCTGAAAAGAGGCAGAGTAGATGTTTCAAATACTGTAAAAGGTGTTTTTTTTTAGAAATTGACACTCGTTTTAATAAAGTTTGTCTCTAAGTAGGTATAACAACCCTGTAGTTCAGCTGGTGTCAAGGCACTACCAGGCCTAACGACCTGATGCATCACTGAGCGTCAGTCGCGTCGTCAACGACACGTAACGCATCACAGCGCTAGTCTAGTACGTGAACTATAGTGTGCTCCCAGCACCACACTAACGACTGGTAATGCAGGGTCGTACCGATCGGTACGTTTTTCCGGACATTCCCATACAAAATTCGTTAGGCAATAGGTTGGCTGGTGGCGTGTGCTCTCTACGAAGAGTTAGAGAATTCGTCAATGCCGCACCGGTGCAGCTGAACTACAGGGAAATGAAAGAAAATATGAAATTCCATGTGCTTAAAAATACAATTTCTTCTTTCAGCTAAGGAACGCACAAATGAAAATCCCAAAGATCATATTTTCTGCAAACTTTCAAAGAAAAGTTATAGAAACTTAATAGAGAGTATTCACTAGCCCGCGTAAACTTAAATTTAAGTTATAAAAACACAGATTGTAATAAGATTTTTGTACTTGTTGAAGTACTGTCTATGCCTTGTCGTGTATCTGTCAGTAAGTTGCTTTCAATTCAATGGAATGTGTTTGGTTTTTCAGTTTCTTATTCATAGTTTTGAATTAAAAAACTTGGCACTTGTAGTCCTTGAAATTCGATTTATAATTTTGCACACCTCAACAACACACATAGACACAACACACATAAACCTGCACACACTCACTAGAGATACAAGATACATTTGAGCTATGCAAAACAAGTTTTCTGGTTACTGGCCTGCAGCTGCCTGAAGTGGACTTTTTATTTTGTTTTAACATTATTATTATTATTACTTATTGTTGTTGTTGTTGTTGTTGTTGTTGAAGCTGGTCTTTGATTTATGGCCAAGCAAGCGGGGGAGCAAACGTTTAAATGAATATCATTTCTTGGCTTCCGCCATTACAAAATCCAGCAGAGAAGCAATTCATTTGACTGCAAAAAGATAGGAACTTAGATATTTCTTAGCTCCCTTCAAGGGACAGGTGCCTACAAAGACGCTTAGACGTTTAGAAAACTTGCCTTAAGCACGTGAGGAGAATGTTGAACCTCTCGTTGTCTTTTACATATGCCAAACATGCTTCAACGTTTTCAGAATTAACCATCAATTTAAGAGGCTTAAGTCTCAGTTCCATTAATATGCAAAAGGAGAGGCGCCTTAAGACATACCCATATATCGATATGCCATTGGTGACATATGACCAAAAAGAAGCCCGAAGAGGCACTTCTTTTGGTTAATTCTGTTGAGTTGAGTTGCTGACTTGCATTGGTAAGTGGCACTCGCGCGCGCAAAATTGCACTAAACATCGCGTGTCTTCTGCCCCCTCCATCCCTGCTCGGTTAGAGCTTTCCCTAGGGAAAGACTAAGACGGGACCTGAGAAGATCTCTGCGTGCTTTGAGCAGATTAAGTTTTTGTTTTAATAAAATGCAAATTTTTTAAACTCAGAGTGCTCACTGTAGCTGGTCTCCAGCGAAGGCTGGCAACAGTCAAAGACAACCAAGACAACTAAGACAACGACGACGACGACGACGACATTTACATACATAAAATAGCGATTTCAATTTGAAAAGGCCAAACAGGTAAACAAGCCCTGAGTTTTGTGATTGAAAGGCAAATCAGTTAACCAAATCCGCTATGAACATGGTGGATGGGTAATAGAAGACAAAAGACGGATTATTGAACTCAAAACTGAGATTCTTTGTACTTCCTAGAGGAATTCATAGACCACGAGTTGTGGTAGGGGTCAATCATTCGTAACATTGCATGGGATGGACCCACTTACTCACTGACCCAGTTCATATTTCGTTTCCAGCATCCACCACTTACCCAACATTTCGCACACCCCAGTACCACATTTTCGTTGGTCAATTGAAACCTAATTACATGACTTAAGTGATTTGGCAAATCTGACTCAACCGCAACCATTTGTGTGTGTGGTGGGGTAAGCTGTTTAAGGGCTAATGGAAATTAAAGAGCGTGACTTATTAACATGCAGCTTGTTTGTTCAATTAAAGTTTAGTTGGAAAAATAATAAAACTTAATGCTGACCCACTGTTTTGCACTTAACTTCCGCTTTGCCGGCTTTTCCGCTTATTAAATATTTTTTATGAATGCAATAACAACAACCACACAAAATACACATTAAAAGCTATTAAAAATTGTCACAAAAGTGCAGTCAACTTGTTTTTTTTTGTTGTTAATTTTTATGGGTGGCCAAAAGCCTGAAACTAAATGAATGACTTGTACCTGTAATTGCTCGATGTGAGTGTGTGTGTGGTCGGAAACGAAAACAAGACAAGAATGGTAGAATAAAATTTGGGAAAATACATCAAGATTAAATCAATGGACTGGTAATTGAAATTACCATCATCATTGCAATTATTGGCTAATTAAGAATTTTATTACACTTTGTTATGTAATTAAAAGTGGAAATTGAAACTACAACCATTTTATTTAATTACCAAGAAATTAAGTTTTGGAGTCATTAAAACTGCTCAGATCCTTCTACATGATCTGCTTTCTTCTTTGAATCCTCAAGGAAAACAAAATTCTCTCCACCAAAGTTTATAGTGTGGCGTTGATTTTACAATCGACAATCTTTCTTCTAGGCTCTTCAGGTCTGACCAAAGACCAATATAATCTCTAAGATGAGTAACGCCATACGATTTTTTTGCACACGATTTTTTCGTGCTGGCTCTAGAGCTGGCTCCAGACTCTCTTGAAATTTTGTTCAAAAGCCAAAGAGAGAGCGCTCTAGAGCCAGCCGCTCTCTTGTACGCATAGAGCAACACTCGACGACTGTATGTGTGCACACGTATTCACAAGCATTGCAAATCTGCCTGCATGTATTCGTTTTCTACAGCACAAGTACGCACACATACGCACTTGCTTGTTCGTTGTGTTTACTCACTCAAGCAAGCGCATTCCATTTTAAGATTTTTACGCTCTCAACTCTGTGCGAGTTTTGTGCATACTGCAAAACCAATGTATGGCCGTTCTGCATCTTCGACATTATATTGGTCTTTGGTCTGACTGATAGTCCACCAATAACATCCATTCGGTTTATTTCTTGTCTTTGGCTGTCTAAAAGATTGGTCATTTTCTGGTCAAAACTCGTGTATAGCACTCTCCAATCTTTGACAGTTTTCGGAGAAACTGATTTTTCTATTGTCAAAGCTGTCGATATGGCCTTGCTCCCATTGCTCCGTGTCATTCAACTGGAGCACGGGATACGCTTGGCGCGCGACAAAGAAAGACAGAAAGACTTCGAAGCAAAAACAACCACAAATCTATTGCGTATCGATGCACGGCGCCAGTCTCGTGCACGGCAGAGCCGTCTGCAAAAACAAATATATGGATCTGCTTGAGAGAACAAGGGTAATAATAGGGGCTGTTTTTTCTGTTGTTGTTGTTGTTGGACTGCTCCCAAAATCAAAAAAACAAATAAAAAATATATATATTCTTGATCAGCATCAATAGTCGAGTTAATTTAACCTTCCGGACTGTATGGTCTCTGTCTGTATGAACCCACAGATCTCAGAGATGGTAGGAGATAGAGGTTTGACATGTATGGCAAAGATGCTTCTTATACTTGCAGGCAGATTAAGTTTATTATCAAAGTTTGCCAAGCCGCCTCCCACCTCCGCTTTTTGGGAAAAACGTCTTAACTCCCACAGTTTTATGGATGAAAGTTTCTTGCCCTCTGGACATATTTAATAATCCGGTTTATTTATAGATCCCCCAATGGAATGGTCAAGATCGGATGAACGGTAGTCAAGTTATAAGCAAAAGAATGCTGCAGCATCAAAATTCATACTGAGCATGCACTTTCATGAGTACAGAGTATATCATAGTTCGGCTAGACCGACTTTCTAACTTGTTTGCACTTGTATTGTCTCATGTTGTTGCTTTCTTCTGCCATGATGCGCCTGTAAAAGTTTTTTTAGCAAATAAGAAATGTTTGCCTGGTTTGTGGTAAGCAAATGAATTCTCGTTCGACGACCGAAACACCGAAAAAAACTTATTGGGTGTGCAGCCCTAGTTAAGAGCTTGAGAAGAATTGAGATAAAGCTACAAAATTTAGGTAGAATGGTTTTCGTTCCACTTACTGTGGACTATATTGCTTCAATTTTGGTAACCATGGAAGAAAATGCAAGTATTCTAAACGTAATATTGATCAAAGACATCAAAGTGCATTATTTGACAGTTGAAATAGAAATTCCATTATTTAAATATAGCAAAAGAACCGAATCAAGCAACTTGGTTTCGAAAAAAAAAAAACACAACGTCAAAAAAAAAAAAAGCGAGGTTATGATTTTAATAGGCGATCAAATATTCAAATTTATTAAAAAAATAAATACAATAATAATTCCCATAAAGGGGATCAATGCCTGGTGAATCTAGAGGCTTCATGTAACAACATAAAAAACAAAAATTTCCAACACCACTCAATTAATAATCCGTTAATTAAGGACAAACTATCAAACTTATTTTTATGAAAAACCACAAGAACCTTAACAGTATGTAAGCAGACGGCGCATGCTGACCGCAAGTAAATAACACAAGTTGTGTCCTTCGAAAGCGCAGAAAAGCATGCAACGTTTTTTACAAACCCCAAACACATGACTGAAGCTAATATTCTTATAACTCCGCTATTTATTATCCGATCTTTATGAAAATTTCAGTGATTATAGGAAGATATTGGATATTAAATATGAGATGGATATGTTACATAAAAATTGTAGGAGTTAGTATTCAATTTCTATTGAGTGGCAAAGATATGAAATAAACTTGTTCTGCGTGCAGACAAGAGGAGCCTACATTTCAAATTTAGTTGCTTTAGCTCTTGTAGGACGGACAGTCGGGCATGGCTATATAGACTCGGCTGTTGATGCTGATCAATAATATATATACTTTATGATATCGGAGAGGCTTCTATCTGCCTGTTACATACATTTGCACGACTTTACGAGCAACGGGTTTCAAATAGACATAAATGCCCATTCAAATTTATCAAGGAAGCCTTGGACTAAGAACATTTCTTATTAGCAATTGCCTTGGAACAGCATTCTCAGTTCAGGCTATGACCAGCTTTGTCAAAATAAAGCATTTACTTTATTACCAGCAGGAAAAACTAGAATCACATTCCATGTTTTGCCGAGTAGAGTAATGAGAAAGCATTGATTTGCAGAAAGAATAACAGACCTGACTTGTTCTGGTCTTTTTGCCGCACACTCTTTCCCTTATCTTCACCTTTTTTGCACCCAAATCTTGAAATTTATTTAAAGATTAACTAATTTCTCTTGAGGAACCGATGCATTAGACCCAACTGCTCGTACATAACGTTTCCGCTACAAATTTAAGGAATATGGCAAAGTGAATGTCTCGCAGTAATGGCGACTTTCGCTTCAGTGCCACATATTTGCATGATTGTAGTTGCTGAGTGTATTTCCTTATAACCAATCCGGCTCGAAGGACCACTGAAAACATAAACCAATACAAATTGACAACCGTTTAGTACTTTCTTTGGAATTTTTGATTACTCATTCGTTAAAAGCCACTCCTCGTATTTGTTAAACTTTTTTTTTATCGCTATTTAGTTTTTCAATCTTAAGCAAAGTGAGTACATAATCTTTTGTATTTTTGTTAGCTTTTTAGCACCTTTAAGTGAGTGCAGTGTCTCCCCTTTCTTAAACACTTCTGCCTTCTGGCTACCCCTTCCCCCTACTCACCTTTCCCTGGTAACTCTATACACTTGACAAGTGTTAATTGTGACAGACAATACAATATCGAAACAAAACGCAATTCGATGCCCCAGTATTTTCGGGCCGATCATCCCATTGTTAACTAGAACCCAAAATTGTGATAATTGCCGTTCATGTGCCAAATTGTACGTCTACTGCAAAAGTATCACGCATATGTATGTTGCATATGGCGTCACTTAACTTTGCGTTTCGTCAGCAGTTGGCTGCAACATTAGAGCTCGAGCTGGGTCAGCGCAAATGCAAGTTTGAGTATTAACTTGCAAAACAAAAAACGCTGCATTGACACTCTTGGGCAGTGGGCACGAGCATCTGGACCGGTTTCGGGCGAAACTTTCAAGCCGCAGCCCAAATGAGGTCGAGACCAAAAGCGAAAGTCCCACCAACAAGTTCTGCGGATGGGTCACTTTCGATGCTGTCTTAGGGTGTGTGCCAAAAAAATTCGTTGAACCTGTCGCAGCTGTTATCGGTCCGTACAAAGCGCGTGTCTTCCAGCCCGAAGTCCGAGTTCAAATGGCTTGCCTTGCACTTCCACTTCCGTTCCCATTCCCTTGCCTAAGTAAGTGCTGACTCACCAGAGGGTTGGCCAACCTTATCGCTTCCAGAGAGTAATTGAATTCGATTTTGTAGTCAAGTTGTTGAACTGCACCATGGCAAAACCTTGACCTGGCTCCCGTCTAGCAGACCGAGTACGAGTACTAACCAGATTCGTTTGCAGGCGCCTAACCTTATAAGAGGAGTGCCGCCACCATGATCAAGTTCCGCTACAAACGCAAAGAGCCCTCAAATGTGGTGGCTGCCGCCACGTCGTCATCATCATCATCATCGGAGACGTCTGGACCAGTGGCGTCATCACAGCCACAGCATGTCCAATTGCAGCAGCTGATAAGCAACAATGGCACCCTACCCCGCAGTAGTCCAAGAAAGCTAATGCTGGACGCCCAGGAGGGCGGACACAAATCGGCCACCTTGACACGTCAAAGCAAACAAAAGTCGTCGGTCAGTGCCTTGGCCAAGGTGGCCAGCAGCGTGGAGTTGGCTGTGCTGGGCTACAATCAGAATGTGTCCAATGGTTTGGATGGCACCGCTGAACGGGATCGCTGCATCAATGCAGTTATTGTAAGACACCAGTTTGCAATGCCTTAGACTAAAGCTTAGATTGTACAGATTGATACAGATGATCGTTGATACTAATTTACCACTTTACCTTTGACTTTTATAGGAGCTCTTCCAGCAGCTGCAGACCAGCTCGGAGCCGGCCCTGTGTCCAGAGCCCTTGCGACGTGCCCTGGCTAGTGGTCCCTTGGCTGGACGACGATTTCCTTTGGGCTGTTTGGGTGATGCTGCCGAATGCTTTGAATTGCTGTTGCATCGTGTGCATTCGCACATATCACCCGATGATGGCGATTCGTGTGAATCGCCGGCCTGCATAGCCCATCGTCGTTTTGCCATGCGCGTCATCGAGCAGAGTGTGTGCAAATGTGGCGCCAACTCTGAGCAGTTGCCCTTCACGCAGGTGAGTTTCCAAAAAGTGTTTCGAATTGAGTGTATCAAGAAGATAGTTTCTGCTAATAGGGCTTTCAATGTATAAGCTTGCGATGGAAGATCTAAGAACTCTTTCTTATTTTGGATAGTTTAAAGAACTTTCGATTTGTATAAGGAATTACAATTTTAAAGTTTAGCGTTTTATTTGTCTTGAATGTCAACCAAATTCACACATATCTTAGTTATTTTGACCATCAAGCCTAAAAAAAAGTCTGGGTTTCAAAGATCATCGGTGACCTAACTACGCTTGCCTTAGACTCTGGCTGGAGCTGTCGTTATTGAGCCTAACTTTTGACTAGTCTACGCCTGGAGATCTCTACATTTTACCCTGTGGTCGATCATAGCCCCTTGAGGTAATCGTAACCATCTCGAGGACTTTTCGACTGCTTTGAGGTGTATACTAAGCTGTATCCTTAAGATTTGTCTAGCTATTCATCTGAAAATACTTTGTGGACTGTATTGATGACTCTGCAGTATATCAAATTAAGTTAAGAAGTCTGCAAACCGTTTCTCTTCGGGTTTTAAAGGACTATAAAAAGAACATAAACTTATTTAAACCCTACCGGCTTTGTTTTCATAATCTTTCTTTTAAGCTGGTGCATCAGTTATCTTTATCCACTCGACTAGCTAGTAAACCATACATTTTTTCAGTGGTTTACTCAGCATGTCAAGTGCTAACCTGGGTTATCGATATATCGATGTCAAAGTGGTTGTTAGCCGTCTCAAGGTAGAGGATTGATTATAATTCAATAATCATGAGAAAACAACATCAATGTGAATCAATATGAACATATGGACACCGCAGACTAAGGTTACTCAGACAGACTGTTTCGTCCAGATCCCTCCAGGACTCGCCAGTGAGATTTTAACCGCTTTCACACCAACAGCCATTAACCATTGTATATAATATATGAGCCGAAAAACAACTTGTAAATCATAAGTTTTTTCATTTTTAAGTTCACGTGCGGCTATTAATAGCTCTGTCACCAAGTTCTGTCCAAATGTCATATGTATTTGTTGTTTTTAATTGCAACTGTTAGACTTCTGAGCATTGCAACAGACAGAGATAACTGGCCAAGATTTATTGTATACATTTAAAGGTTTTTTTTTTTTTTGTTAGACGATATTTCTTGTGGCGATATTGTCGATAGTCTATATATTCGTTGTTATCGCCTCAATTGATGAATTTAAAAGCACCCTAAATGGTTATGTCGCATTTCGATCGATCGATCTTAATACTTTATACCGTTGGTATTAACCAGGGAATTCGAATCGGTTCAGTTCATTGGCTTACGGAAAGCTTAAGCCCCCGTTTCGGTTTATAAAATGGTTCTTATAGCTAGTCATACCGTGAATTTGGTTCGGTTTAGTGGTTCACACTAAATATATTATCGCGCCTGTATATATTTCGACTTTTTGCAATTTTTGTTTAATATTTTTGTCCTATCCAACATTAAAATAGACTCGATTGTCAAATTTAATGTAAATATTCCAAAATATTGAAAGTATGCAAGCTTCGCCACTTCAATAGGACTTCAATTAGATTTGAAAAGTAAGCCATTCTCTAAGCGACAAGTATGCCTACCTATCAAACGCGATTACAAACGTTAAAGAGCGAACTTTATTGTACGGCATGGTCCTTCGAGCCGGATATTCTCGATATAATGTTTTGTAGTCGCCAAAGCAGAACGTCTTGTTTCAATTATGAACACTTGTTAATGGGCTGTTTAAATTAGAGGTAGAAGCGGAAAAGAAATTTGATCTCGTCCCTTCCCAGTCCCGACCCGAGCTATCCCGTCCCGAACCCAAATTTTCAATTCAATCCCGTCCCGTCCCGATCCTGACACAAGCTATTCCGTCCCGTCCCGAACCCAAATTTTCAATTCCCGACCTTCCAGTGTTCTACTGAACATAGAGAACACCCTGTCGCTAGTGACCGAAGATGTTGGGACAAAGAATAGCTGCTGTCGAGCTAGATTTTCGATGACTTTTGGTGAAACTTTTCATATAATGGTTCAAAACGGTTTGCTTTCGGCTTGTGGCATCCGACATTTTTGTACAGCTTTGTCGGTGTAACCCACCAGTCTCAGTGCTTCCTGCATATCTTTGCACACTACACAAAATCCACCTGCTTGTTTCTGACGACTATCAACTTTAAGGTTTTCTTCACATACAAATTGGGTGATGACGGTGTTAAGTTAATATCTCTGTCTTTACTTAAAATTTTGGCTTTTATTTTCAAATGCTTTATTAAGTGTGCCCGTTTTTGAATTCCTTTAAATTTTCTTGTTTGTGTGCACATTTTTGCAATCGTATGGAAGTGTGACCATTCGATTATTTCGGTATAGAACTTTTCGATCAATTTTTTTCATTGATGTGCTTAATCATGCTGCGGCCAATAAAAATAAATCGGGACCGGAAAAATTACGGGATGCTGCATTAATCCCAACCGGTCCCGGTCCCTACACAAGCTATTCTGTCCCGTTCCGGGATCGGGACTATCCAGTCCTGCCCGATTCTTGCAAGACTAAGGGAGTTCCGCGCCCATCTCTAGTTTAAAGCTCTAGAGCAGACATGCCCAAGAGTAGCATAGGGCTGAGCACTCACAATTACTCACAAAGAAAAGCACCAATACATCGTTGTTGGTCAGTTTGTTTGCACGCGCAAACACCAATCAAATAAGAGAAAAAAACCGGTTTTTGTTCTACGCGACGCACATACACGAAATAGCTTGCATGTGTATCGAGCCCTGCATGTATACGATCATTAATTTCCTAACTTCTGAGCAATTACAAAAACTAAAAGCACCCAAAGAGCATACGGCTGGGCATCGCCAAAAGGTTGCATTGCTTACATTTTTTAACGGTGCTACGACTATAATCATACGATGCCACAATGCCCATTACTACTCGGCATCGAATAAACGGTTACTAGATAACACACAAGTATCGTGGCATCGTAAAAATGATAGCTTTTACCAGTAAACCTTTGGTGCCGGAATCACTCACGCAGGTCTCTAGACCCTCCCGCCCTGTAATAAGAAAGACCCTAACCAATATTTTAACTCAATAGTTTAAGTCGGCTTACCTTGACAACTTATTTAAACATCCGAACCGAACCTTCCACAAATTTTCTAAGTTCGAACACACAACTCACAACAGTTTTGGACGGTACACTTGACCATTGGATCCTGTTTTGCACTGTCGTTTCTATTTAATTCGATTTCCAAGACACACTTGACATGTAATACCTGAATGGTAGACACCGCTTGGTTTTACTATTGCTTGGAATGTGCCAATTGTATCAATGATCTCAGCCATTCATTTGGTAGTGGCGTGGGCCAAGCAACCAACTTTGGTGGAACACCTGCAAGCTTAGCAAAGTGCAGGTTAAAGATATGCAAATGTACTCGTGTTTGTGGTGTGCTGTGCTGTGCTGTTCTGTTCTGGTCAGGAACAGTTAGCCGTTGATCTGACCAAACGTGTTTTCTCTTACTTAAGATTAAGCCAGACAAGCTGCTTGACCAGTTCGAAGAGACACCCACCTACCTAGCTTGCTAAAGACCCTTAAAAGGGGGCTTGACTTCCGTTTGACTAATTAACACTTTTATTAATTTTGCAGATGGTGCACTATGTGTCCGCCTCGGCTCTGACAGCGCAAAAGAGTCTGGCCATGCAGAGCCATCAGCAGCTGAGCTTTGGCCAATTGTTGCGTGCCGCTGGAAATATGGGTGACATACGTGATTGTCCGGTAAGTAGTGAGAACCAGTTGCTAGTTTAAATGTCAGACTTTACCTTCCTTTTCCTTCTTTGTTTGCAGAACACCTGCGGTGCCAAGATTGGCATATGTCGTGCCCTGCTCAATCGTCCCGATGTGGTGTCCATAGGCATTGTCTGGGACTCGGAACGTCCGGCGGCTGATCAGGTGCATGCCGTACTCAAGGCGGTGGGCACTAGCCTGCGCCTGGCCGATGTATTCCATCAGGTTAGCGAGCAGCGGTGGGCCCAGCAGGCCCAACACGAACTGGTGGGCATCGTGTCCTACTATGGCAAGCACTATACCACCTTCTTCTTCCATACCAAACTCAAAGTTTGGGTGTACTTCGACGATGCCAATGTCAAGGAGGTGGGACCCAGTTGGGAAGGTGTGGTAGACAAATGCAGTCGCGGACGCTACCAACCGCTGCTCCTGCTGTATGCCATACCCCAGCCACCCAGTTCGTCGGTGGACTTGCCCAGCTCCACGGTGGTACGTCGTGCGATCACCCCAAGTCCCGAGAAGCCCAGTTTGGGTAACACACGTCGAGCGATCACACCCACGCCCTTGCGTACGCCCCCCACCAATGACTATCAGAATCTTAGCGTCATTCAGAAGAACATCAATCAGGTGAACGGCACGGGAACTGATGAGACGGACGCCTATATCAGTCGTAAGACGGTGGAGCATGTGCTCAGCGCTCAGTACCAGAATTTGAGTGTGATACAGGACAAGATTGCCGAGAATCGCAAGCCCTTTGAGGCCATGCTGAGTGCTCAGATGGCGCGTCGACAGCATCTACAGCTGCAGCGTAGCCACAGTGCTGAGTCCAGTAGCTCCCCGCCCAGCGATGGCCTGACCATGCCCGAGCATTTGAACCAACCTCGACGTCGGGACTCGGGCAACTGGTCGGGAGATCGGAATAGCGCCAGCTCGGCCAGCTCTACCACCTTGGATAATCCCTATTTGTATATGGTGGCCAAGCGAGGAGGTGTGGCTGCAGTACCACAGAGTCCCACACGCCAGGGCTTACCCTATGATCCGGGCTATGATTCGTTTTCCTTAAGCTCCACCGATTCCTATCCGCCCAAGCATGCGCTCAACTCGCAGCTAGCCAAGATACCCGAAACTTCGGCCGGCAAGGGAGTGATGGGGATGGGAAATAGTCAGGGTCTAGCCCTGTCGGGTGATTGTGAGAAGCTTTGCCATGAGGCGGATCAACTGCTGGAGAAGTCGCGTCTGGTGGAGGAATCGCATGATCTAGAAACGGCACTGGTACTGTGCAATGCTGCCGCGGGTAGAGCCCGAGCAGCCATGGATGCGCCCTACAGCAATCCTCATACCATGACCTTTGCACGCATGAAGCACAACACTTGCGTGATGCGGGCACGCAGTCTACATCGCCGCATACTGGTGGAGAAGGGAGCCGAGTCGGAGGCCATGCCCGAGCTGAAGCACATGCGAGAGGGTAGCACCAGCAGTGTCAAGCATGTGCGACAGAATAGCAAGGATCGCACACTGGAGAAGGAGGCAGCCAGCTCCTCGGCGGTGGCCAAGAATATAGAGATCTATGCCACTCTACCCAAGCGGAAGAGTCCTCTCAAGGCTTTGGTAACGGATGAGAATGCCATAGAGTTCGAGCAGCAGGTCACTCCCAAGCCAGAGCGTGAGAGTCGCTCGTTGTTTGGTGGCCGCAAGGACAAGGAGAAGGACAAGCGTAGTCGCAGCGAGGATCGGCATAAGCTAACGCGTGAGTTTTCGCTCACCGAAACGCTTTTGGTCAATGCCAAGGATACGCTGAAGAAGCACAAGGAGGACAAGGACGAGAAGAAGGAGAAGGACAAGAGTGGCAAGAAGCAGCATAAGATCAGACGCAAGTTGCTAATGGGTGGTCTCATTAGGCGCAAGAATCGTTCCATGCCCGATCTCACGGAAGCAGGAGATGATGCCTCCGCCACGGGGGTGAAACTGCAAATGCCCAACTCGGCTCTGATCAGCAGTTCCGTGGATGACAGCGGCCTCGGACTGAGCAAACATAATCAGGGCATGCTGGGTCTGAGTGGCTACATCTCGGAGGGTCACTTTGATATGAGTAATGGAGCAGCGGTTGCAGGGGCCGCAGCGGGTGCCAATCCCAATCTGGAGCGTAGCAAACTGATGCGCAAGTCTTTCCATGGCAGCGGCCGGCAACTGACCATGGTGCCCAAGGTGGCTCCGCCGCCACCCATGCGCACCAGTTCGACGCTAACGCCACAGCAACAGTTCCATCATGAGGCCAATCTGTCCAACATCTCAGCCATGAGCTCGAATACCTCCATTAGCGAGGACTCCTGTCAGACGATTATTACCACCTGTGCCCAAGTGCATTCCGAGCAAAGCCCTCTGAAGGATCTGCAGCTAATGGCAGATGAACTTGAACCGCCCCTGCCCCCGCCGGCTGTGCTGGAACTACCACCCTATCCCAGTCCACCGCACTCGGTATGTCATTCGCGGCAGGCCAGCGAGGATTTCCCGCCACCACCACCACCGGAAATCGATCTGGAGCCCCTCAATCAGCAGTTAAACCAATTGCAGGCCCTGGAGGCGGCCAGCAAACATCAACGCCAGCAACTGGAGGTGCTGGAGGGTACCACCAGCATTTTGGCTCAACTGCAACAGCGTCAGCATTTGCTTAAAAAGCGCCAGGAACAGGCCGCCTCACCCCAGGATCTCAGAGCCTTGCAACGCAAACTGGAGACATCTTCGCCCAGTAGTGTGCGGGACTTGGCTCATCGTTTCGAGCAGACGGCCAGCATACGAGCCTACAACTCCCAGGAGCTGTTGAGTCAGCCCGCACAGCTGCGTACGCAGATGAATGGCTTGCCCAGCTCCAAAATGGAAGCGGATGAGGTAGATGGAGCACCGCTGCCCCGCAGTCAGCCACTGCCCAAGCCCAAGTACGAGATGTCACAAAATCAGATAGCCGAGGAAATACGCGAGGTGGAGATGCTCAACTCGATGGTGCAGCAAACACTCAATCAGAACTTACCGGTCAAGAGGGTGAAGAAGAAGAGTGTGTCATTTTGTGATCAGGTCATACTGGTGGCCACCGCAGGGAATGAAGAAGACGACGATTTCATTCCCAATCCCATACTGGAAAGGGTACTAAGAACAGCCCAGCATCCGAATGAGAAGGTGACGGCACAAATGATTCAGCAACAGCAGCAGAATATGCTTAGATTGCAGACGGAGGCACAGCCCAGACAACAGCAGCAGCAGCAGCAGCAACTACAGCAGCAACCCTCGCCCATGTTGGGCCGACCCTTAGCCAGCGATATGCAGCGTTATGTGCAGAGAATGCAGCAACAGCAGCAAATGGTACAACAGCAACAGGAATTGTACAGACAACAGCAGCAGCAGCAGGCACGCACCAGCATGAATGGCCTGGCACCGCAGCAACACTTACAAATGCAGCAGCAGCAGCAGCAACATCAGCTAGATAGTCAGTACACCACCATGTCCCGTCCTTTACAACATGCCGCACATCTAATGCCAGCACCCAGCTACTCCCTGCAACTGCAAAAACAGCAGCAACTTCAACTGCAACAACAACAACAACAGCAGCAACAACAGCAACAGCAGCAGCAACTCAGCCTGGCCTACTTTAGCAATGGCTCAGTGGGAACAGAACCTGCCTTGCCCTCACCCTATCAGCGTGTGCCTCTGCCACATGGCTATCCTCCTGGTGCCAACTATTATCCTCTGCAGCAACAGCAACAACTATTGCTGCAGGGCAAACCGGCCGCCAAGAAGGTCAGCTTTGAGCCGGGCACCAAAGGTGAAGCTGACTGCCTACCACCCCCACCACCTCCGCCGCAAACCAAGTTGAGCCTACAAAACGGCCTGCCGGATACAGCGGCGCTTCCCCCCAGCAATACCACTGCCATACCCACCCGCGTCTACAACAATGCCATAGTCAAGGCCTCGGCCAAGGCTGTGGAGTGTAATCTATGCCGCAAACGTCATGTCATAGCCCCCGCTGTGTACTGCACCAATTGTGAATATTATCTACAGATGCTCAACCAGCGCAGATGATTCAAATTCAAGCCACAAGGAAACAGTTAATCTCAAACACGCTGCCACATTTGCCAGGAGAAGGAAAAGGAGGATGTACATACTTACCTAGAGGAAGTACCAACTAGCATTTAAGGGAAGCCGGCGGGTGGGCAACAGTACCTTCTATGGTTTTACATGAGAAGTGCCACAACTGTTCCCACTCAGCCACCCACATCGCTTACAAGCATATATACTCATCCACCATATATATATACTTAACCGTCGCCACAAGCATTCCTAACCAACCCGCAAACCACTCCCTTGCTTCCATCTACAAGTACTTAGGAAATAGGAAAATTATTTTAAAAACCAATTTTTTACAATTTTTTTTTCTTTTTTTTTTTGAAGTTTTGAGCTTCCCGATTGTGCGAGCTGTTGTCGAACGACACTCGTTGAACTACTTAACTTTTATTAAGCATTTATTTTCGTAATATTTTTTTTATCCGCATTTGTATTTATTAGTATTTACACCTACATTTACATACGCCTGTACTTTTATATTTTTATATTGTATTTTTATATTGATTTTTTTTTCAACAAACGATTTTTCCTTTACAGAAAACTCGAAATGCACAAATAAGAAACCAGAAAAGAGATGTGAAGCATCCAACGCAAAACAATGGTAAAACATTTTTTAATAAATAAATAAAATTACATTCAAAAATAAAAAACAATTGCTCAATGTTTCTTTTGGTGTGGGAGGGGAGGTGTGGAAGTGTTCTGTTACCAGCGCACACTGGGCCAGCAGGCCGAAGTTTTGGCCAAAAGTCACACTTTTTTGTTTGGGAAACTTGATAAAACGATTAAGAATACTTATAGCTATTTTATGCCAAAATTTGGAACATTTTCACTTCTTGGTTTTTGAATGGCAGCAATTCAAAGTTGATTTTTCATGAAATTGCTCCAAAAAATTGAAAATTAATAGTCGAAACTAGGAAAGAAACAGGTTCTAGAGATTAATTATATATTTTCGACTACGGACTAGACTTAAATAAAAAAAATGTAAAGAAGTTTCCAATTGTATTCGTTTTCATAAAAAATGAAAAAATCAGTAATTTTTTGGGTTTTTTTACATTTGGCAACTTTGATTTGAGAGTGCCCACGGGTGCCACTGGCTAATCACTCGTAACATGTCAAATAATTTTCTTTGAATATTGTACTATAACTGGAGGTATGCGCTTTTGCGCGGTTTTGCTTTGGATTTTATTAAATCGCTTTTAAAAATGTATCCCCATTTGGCATCGAGCCAGTTTCAATTTTCAAGTCAGCCGAAAAGTATGCTTTTCTTTTTTAAAACTTCGGAATTTGGACCATGAAGCCAAACTGTGAGAAGTAAGCTATTTTTATTCCCATGGATTAAAATGTGTAGCATACTTTTAGAAGCACGGAAATACGGTTTAAAATACATACAAAAATTATTTTTTAATTAATTAATTTTTTATATTTTATTTTTTGTTTTAAGAAATGTATGTAAAGAACAGGTTAAATAAATAAAAATGAAGGTTAAAGTAGTCAGATTGACTGAAAATCCTTGACAGGGTGGGCATTCAAAGTCAGTACTATTTCGAGTTAATAACTCATAAACGACTTATCCGATCATAACAATTTTTTTTCTTAGAAACAATCTACACTTGTATATCCTCTTTGCAAAATTTGGCTTAAGTCTAAACACAAGTTTTTTTTTTAAATTAAAAATCCAACAAGTTGAACAATTTTCCAACTTTGACTTGGATTATCAATATGTTTTAAAATTTTTTTATTTTTTTTTTAAATTATGTGCGTTAAGTTCAATCTTTTAAGAACATTTCGTAAAAAACTTTAGCTTCCTAGCTAGTCTGGTGTAGAAATGCCAGAGTTTTGGCCAAAAAATTAGATTTCTGGCCCACAGTGCAGCGGATTGATGATGAGAAAATTCTTTGGCAAACGACTTTCCTTCAGGGTCAGCGATAAATTCAGGCAGGAGCCTCAAAAAAACCTTGATTTCATAAGTGACCTCAGTACTGTTGCAGTACACAGAAGAAAAAACTGAAGGATATGTTAAATCCTTTGCAATTCTAAATCTAAAAATCAATCTCGTTGTCGGATCACGCACCCAACACTACCTAACATTCATTTCCCGTGGTGCAACTAAACTTAGCTAAAATTCATTGTTTTGATTTGATTATTGCCCTTGGTTTCGCTTAGACACAAACATACACAAACACTCATACATATTGTACATTTGTATGCGACAGCGAGTGCTCTGTCCGTACTCTCTCGCTCCATACATAAGCCGTTGTAACTGTAACTCTCACCTAATCTATCTCTCTCTATCGCTATTCCTTTTCTCGCTTGCATTTTGGACGTCTGCTTTGGGCTGGCCTGTCCTACGCAAATTCAGTCGCTAATTTGATCTCGTAGCGATCAGTCGCTAATTACATGTCGCGCATCATAGTTGCTATTCGGAACTCAAACTCGATGGACACTTGGTCCAAACTCACACGCATAATTGTTGCTTACTAGAACTTGAAGCAAACCCAGTGCTAAGTTGCAATTTGGAAGTTTCTGAAGACACTTGGTCGTTCGGTAAAACTAGCAGACATTTCGTCTCGACACCTCATGCAATCATTCTTTTGCGTTGTCTGGTCTCGCAGTAGACGCTCATTTTGCATCAAATAAAATACACGAAATTGATTGAAAAGATGTTGCTTTTATGGTACTAATCTTTGCCAAACATACTAACAAAAAAGCTTGTTAGTCAAACATCGTGACACATGTATATTAGAGCGCACTTTTTATACTCTGTACCAGAGGTATACAGAGTATATTAAGTTTTTTCAAAAGTATGTAACAGCCAGAAGGAAGCATCTCCGACCCTATAAAGTATATATATTCTTGATCAGCATCAGCAGGCGAGTCGATCTAGCCATGTCCCCATATCCATCTGTCAGTCCGTCTGTCCGTATGAACAAACAGATCTCAGAGAACATATGCTTTATATATTTACATGAAATCTCGTGCGTCCGCCAGGTGATTTTGGGACATCGTTCGACTAGCACATTCTCTTAAAAGTCGCCCCATTCCTCATGAAACAGTTCTGATCTTATAAAGTTGCTCCTCTTCTTTAATATGCAAGAGGCACATATTACATTTTGCACCCTGCATGACCTCAAATTAACCTGCGCGAAAAGTCCGTTGAAATGTGGGCAATATGTCCGAATTTACTGTGGTCATAAGGCCCATAACATTTGTGAGTTTAATTTCGATGCTTACGATTAATTTTGATATGGGCCTTTTGTCCGTGGGCGTTTTGTCATGTCACCATTTCATTGATTTAAGTTCTCATAAGAAATGCCTGAAAAATACCTCAGCTTACTGTGAATTGGCTGTCGAACATCACCAAAAGGCATAGGTGATTCAGAATACACTAAAAAGAAGTCAAATCCTTATCCACCTTTAATTCAGTTAGAATAAAGCTAAACAAGAACTCCTAATATTTAAAAAAATCATTTGTCAGAATTTTTCTTTAGTTTTATTTATTATTTGTGTTTTGTGTCTCTCTTCACTGTCTCTCTCACCACATCTCACCTCATCTCAACATTTAAACACCTCATGCCAGTCGTATTAATTATAAATCATATCGAAACTATTAAATTTAGTCACGCAACTGCATTTCCCATTGATCACACAATTTTTGATTGGACTTGCTAAGATTTTCTGGATCTGCAGATAAAATTTAATAAGAAACCATTCTACCAAGTAATATGTACTTTGATTTTATACTCACACTCATAATTTGTTCACTTCAAAGTGGGTCCGGCCATAAGATATAAAGTAGAAAATGCCTCGATTTACAACGTAAAGGGTAAGATTCTTAAAATTTAAACGATTTCCAGTTAGAACGCCATCAACTGAAGCGAAGGGAAGGACTTGATAGAAGAGGCTTCGATGGATTAGTCAGTTATTCTTACCCAATGTGTATAAAATGTGTAAAAGAACACCTCAGTAGTATGAAAATGCCAATTAATATCACATGACCATCGTATAAATCATATCAAAACTGTTAAATTTACAGGCAACAGGCAACTGCATTTCCCATATTACACTCAATTTTTGATTAGACTTGCTAAGATTTTGAAGCTTCTGCAGATAAAAATTAATGAGAAACCATTCCACCAAGTAATACTTTGACTTTATACTCACAATTCTTAATTTTCTTCACTTCCAAGTGAGACTGACCAAAAGTTAAAACTACAAATGCCTTGATTTGAAACGTGAAGGTTAAGATTCTCAAAATTTAAGCGATTTCCAGTTAGTGTGCAGTCAACTGAAGCGATGAGAAAGACTTGATAGAAGAGGTTTCGATTGATTAGTCGGATATTCTTACCCAATGTGTGAAAGCATCTAGGAACGTGTAAGGTACACCACAGGATAATGAAACTGCAAATGAAAATCACTACTGTACCAACATCTCCTCCTCGGACTGCTTTTTCTTTACTCACGTGATTTGTGAAAAGTGTGAAATGTGTAAAATAAACAACTTAGAAGCTCCGAAAAAAACACGTATAAATTTTGTAGTTTTTTTCCTAAATTTTTTTCACTGAGAATTTTTTCTTTTTAGGAGACATGATGTTTTCATGTCGACCTGTAAGTTTGAACTGAACTCTACGAATTTTAGTTGAAGGTCTTGCAAATAGAATTTGACAATCAAATTTCAATGATATGTTGATGTGAGGGGGAAAAAACTATCTAAAATCCTACTTAGGTAAGGTAAAAAGCTGAAAAAAATTGGAAAATTATGAGCAGGAGTGTTTAAGGGTGAAAAGACTACTGAAGTGTGTTTTTTAGGGGGAGAAGTAACGTGAAAGAGATTGGTGTTAGGCTTTTCAGTTAAGCAACGAGTGTTTTATTTTGTATATTTACTCAAAGTGCTTGTTAGCCGGCTCAAGGTCGAGGATTGATTATACATAATTCAGCCTTTAGCGTGCTAATGAGACGATAGCTTTTTGCGGTCTCGGATGCCAGTTCTCAAATTACTAAAGCTTTTATTATAGATACATAGTCACCATAATAAAGTCTTTCCACGACCAGCTGGACAATCTGACAACTCTGTCTTTTATATATTTTGCCTTGGCTTCATAAAGTATAACCACGTGCGATCATGGTCAGTTTTATTCACTTTCAAATACTGTTTTGACTCATTCTCTTCTGTTTGAGTTGAAGTAGAGATGGGCGCTGGATTTTCTCTCGTGGTCTCAGAGTGCGCCTTGCATCTGTCCACCTATTCCTCCCTGCGCTAATATTGGAAATTTTCCCTTGGAACGCCCCACGCAACCGACCTCGAGACACGAGGTACACCACTAACTAGCCAAGTTCAACCCCGGATCATCATCCATGACGCAGGACGTAGGCGAAACATCATATCGAGGCTCCTTAAGGGCAACCAACATTTGGATCGCGTCACCGGCGGAATCCCGACACCTATCGCCATTGTGACGTACTGTACCAGCGCACACAAAGAAATGAAGTTTGAAAATAATGGCTGGATTGAATTTTAAATGTAATGCATTGTTGGCGCCTTAGTTCGTAAGTAATCGATAACTATCGAAAGCAACCCTGCAAAATGCTCATCGTTGCGTCAGCCGAAAGTGAGCAAAGGCTATAAAATGCGCACCCCAAGTGGGAAACAATTCATTTGGGGCACCGCGGCTCGGTGGATAAAGGTCAGCCTTTTTTCTTGTTTTTTGTTCCTATTTTCGATTTTACTTTGAAGCTTTCTTTGTACTATGGCCTTAAACTCTTCCTTAGTAACGGTGCCAGAGGACATAATTGGTGCTTCTCAGGAGATGGGGCTTGATTTTTGATGGAGGTTGATTTATGCAATAATTGCATTGCAAGCAAAGTAATAACTTTAGAATCAGTCATTGTACGTTTTTTTGTTTGAGTGGATTTACCAATCAGGCAACATTGATTTTCATATCAATGTGACCAGATACACAGTTTTATCAATCTGGCATCACATAAGGGGCACATTTGCCAGACTGGCCAGGTCTTTGATGAATGGTTTGCCCAGATGCTGGGTGCGTTTCCTAAGAAGTGCAGGGCAGTCACAAAGAAGGTGTTGGATGCTTTCCGTTTCCTCCTCATTCCCACAACTACGACAGTAGTCATGGTGGGGCACGCGCATCCTGATGACTATATGACCAATGGAGCAGTGCCCCGTTATGACTCCTATCATAGTTATAATCCTGTTCTTGCTGAAGTGTAGGAGTTGGGGGAAGTTTTTTGGGGTGAGTATCTTGGCCAGAGTGATCGGGAGATGTTACAACCGGGTGCGAGGTCCCATTGTCGTTCTGCCCTAGTTCTGGCCTTCAACTGTAATTTCGTCATGAATGTCCGTTACCGCTTGTGTCACTTGCAGCGCTGAACCGTTCCTTGCCCGGTATGCCTGCCTGACCAGGTACCCAGACGAGGGTGATGGAGTGCTGTCATGAATTTTCGTCCTCCACTGGACAATATTATCAATTTTTTGTAGTACTTCTTCATATAAATTTAATCTTAGTGAGAAGAGTTTTTCTCATACGATTAAAAGGGTGTGTAAGATGCATGGTACGTATTCTTTTCTAGCTGACCTTCTCTGTTTTCGAAAGGCATTCGTCTAGGGAACTTATAGACGAGTCCTGCAAATCCGACATCACAAATTTTAGACCTTCTCTTAGAATTTTAAAGATATTCAAATAGTCAAAGTAATTGTTAGCCGTCTTAAGGTCGAGGATTGATTTTAATTCTATAATCAATCTGAAATCAACAACAATGATATGAACATATGGACACAAAGCAGATTATCGATACTCAGACAGTCACGGTTTCGTCCGGAACCAACCTGGACACGTCAGTGAGATTTTAATCGCTTTCCACACCAACAGCCATTAGCAATTACCTATTTAAAGCCACTCTGAGCCAGATAAAGACTTGGGAATCATAGTTATTTTCCATGTTTACGTTCACATGCTTCTATTCAAAGTCACCTTAAGTCAGAAATCATAATATTTCATAATGTGCCTCTATGAACCACAGAACCGAACCGAAACCGCGGTTCAGTTAGCTCCAAAAACCATGTAATGAACCGAACCGGCGGTTCACAAACTGCGTGAACCAATGGACCGAACGAGTACTTATTTTCGAGTGGTTTACATCCCTGGTACATAACATCCCTGGTACATATCCCTTATTGTCTCTGAGATCAACGAGTTCTTACAGACAGACGAACATGGCCATATTGACTTGGCTTTTGACGCTGATCAGGAATATAGACTTTATAGGGGCGGAAATGTTTCCTTCTCCCTGTAACATACATTCGCACAACTTTATGATCCCCCTTTTCCTATTTTTTATTGAGATCAGGGTATAAAAACAAATGTATATTTACTTATATGTTCCACGATTTCTGCACCAAGAATAACACTTTCTGAATGCTAGGGCTAATGCTTAGAATTACACAAGTGGAAATGGTGGACCTGTTGGTACTTTCCTTGCATTTTTTTCTCGATTTAATAATTTGTCAGTCGCGTTAAAGTGGTTTCAATATGTGATAGTTAAATAGGTGGTACTAGGCCGGTCATA
Source organism: Lordiphosa collinella (assembly GCA_018904265.1). Classification (NCBI taxonomy): domain Eukaryota; kingdom Metazoa; phylum Arthropoda; class Insecta; order Diptera; family Drosophilidae; genus Lordiphosa; species Lordiphosa collinella. Next base: position 159,718 of record JAEIFV010000502.1, on the reverse strand, counting down.
TCTTTTACAGTAAAAAAGTTATTTGCACTCAGATTCGGCAGCTTTGATGCGTTTATCAGGGTGTCTGTTTTATTACATGAAGAAAAACCACTTTGATTCAAACATACATACATTTTTCAACATTAAATCATATTAAATACATCTTAAATATTATTAAATATTAAACATCTTTTTGGTTTTTTGCACTCCTGTTGTTGTCTACTGTTCGCATGATTAGGTATCAATTTTCAGGAATGTCTGTTGCTGATTGCTCCGCTTTGATATGGCTGCGTCATAGACAAGGTTGGTCTGTTCAATGTCCTTGTCGATTATTGCGTATTCTCCTTTTTCCTGGATGCGTAAGCTCTCCAGCGTCATTCGCGTTTTCCATCTATGCTGAGCGTCAAGTACTCTGACGTCAAAGTCAGCTGAGTGGCCTGTTGTTGTTATGTGCTTTGCCAATGCTGTTGTTGGTTTTCCTTTCTGTGCGTCACTTCAGTGCTCGCCTTTTCTCATGCTCGTATATGAAAGGGGTCTGCGTTTCCGGAAGTTAGGGAAGCTAAAGCGGACTCGATGGAAAATGAAAGCACAGGTTACCCAGCGGTTTTAACTTTCATTGGTTTTTCTTTAGTTTTTATACGCTTTCAGAATTCTATATGTAGATCTTGTTGTGGTTTTTGTTTCTCTTTTTACTTCTTATCTTTGTTATAATTTCTAGTTACCTTATTAAAAGAATTCTTGCTGGGCATATCCAACCTTTATCTTCTAACTCTTTGTTTGATCAGGTTGGGTAAGTAGAGATGGAGATCATAACCAGGATACTTAAATGCTCGACTCAATCGTCCGTTTTGACACCCTCTAACTGTCTAAGAGATTAGCGAACTTAAAGCTTTGCTGAAGCAACACAACACCCATTCCACTGTCTCTGCGCCAAACCGGTTCCTTTAGTAGTCAGAGTGCTTTTTAATTGATATTTTTAACAACTTTTGGCTTACACATTCAGGCCACAAATCAATCAAATTTGAATACGTTGTATGTATGTAAAGCTTGAATAACAATTTGATACCCTACCACTAAAGTAGAAAAGTTAGAAAACCGTAGCATACTTCTGAGCTGCGAGTCTATTGCTTGATATAAAACATATGTACATATTTACCGGCTGATAGCTTTCAACTAAAAAGGTACATCATGAAAATATGCTATGAAAAACAATTAAATCAAGCAAATGAGTTAACCCTGTTAGTGCTTGGCTTAAAGTTAAAGCCAAGTCCGAAAGGTTAGCAGTATCGGACCTTCAAAAATGAACTGTGACTCTGAAGCATTCGTCTCAGGAGGAGTTCGTTTTTTGCAGTAGGAGATCCGGAGTTTTTAGTCTTCTATCCGCACCATGGTAACCTTTTCATGGATACTCGTGGTTAAGAGTTAGTTGTTCATCCCAATAAAAACTTGCATGGAAAATTACAGTTTGCAATTTATTAAAGATAAACAATGTTCTGCCTCGATTGACATTAAGACTTAGACTAACTGGCAAGAACAAAAGCTGTGCGAATCGAACCTCAGCAGAGGCAGTTTAAAGTTGTGGAAAAATACACCAAACGGGAGTTCGTCTGGCGCCAGCCTTTGGTTTCTTACTTTTAACGGGTTGTTGTTTACAATAATTCAATTAATAACCAGCTACAACTGGATCGGCAGTGCATAAAGCATAATCAATGGTTTTACAAATATGTGGCATACTCGCGCGCTGCAATCATGATAATTAACATGTAACTTATTTATAGACTGATATGGATATGTCACTAGCTGTTAGGTATGAATCTGGGTCTTATACAGTTCTTATAATTTGGTACTTTCAATGTGCTAAAATTCCCTTGTAATATATACAATGTACATCATAAATCAAAGACTTAAGAACTCAATAAGATGAGTAACGGCCATACAAAAAAATGGCAAGGGGATAATTCAATGTGGACCTAAGATTTAACATTAGTCTCTGGTTCCTTATAAAGTTTTTATAGCATCCCTTGCTGAACCATCATGGGACTGTGAATAAACTTTGAAACGTAACCTCTTGAAAAAGTTTTGTAATTTGACGGTACAGTCAGCACCAACTGTGACGAACTATTTGGGACTCAAGAAGAGGATCCAGAAAAATCTATCTTCTAGCAAAAGAAAAGAAATGCATAACAGTTATTTTAACTAGTAGTCGCAATTGTTTTGGTGCACGTATTGAACACGCTCGTTCCCGAGAACCATTGAACGCATCCACTCCAACTTGATGGCTGTTTGACAAGTGACATCATGGAATGGGGCTCTCTCGAAAATCGTGTTGCCGTAATTGGCCAGCATAAATGCGGCCACGAAAAAGGTGAAATCTTAAGCCCACTGGAATCATTAAGAAGAGCCAAGCCTGTATGTACTCACCTTCGTAAATCAAGAGTGAACAATTTGAGGATACCAAGCCGATCTCAAAAGAGCTATATTTTTGTCGACAATACAAACGAGGAATTTTCAACTCAAATCCTATTTGGTAAGCAATTCTTTTGATTTCTTCAAAAGTTACATAGAAAAGTTCTAACTCTTTTTTCTTGTATTTTTGTTTAACTATGGATTTGAGTATTTTCTATGCATTAAGTGTGTGTGCAAATGTATGTAACAGCTAGAATGAAGCACCTCCGGCACTCTAAATTATATATACTCTGAAACAGCATCAACAGCCGAGTCGATATTGACATGACCGTCTGTTTTGAATATATCATGATTTTTTTTTTTTTGACCGGTTGGCCTCCACCTCCTATTTACCCGTCGACAATTTCCAACAAATAAATCTTCATGATAACCTTGAAAAGCCTAACACCAATCTCTTTCACATTCACGTCTTTATCTCCCTAAAATAAACACACTTCAGTAGTCTTTTCACCCTTAAACACTCCTGCTCATAATTTTCCAATTTTTTTTTCAGCTTTTTACCTTATCGAAGTAGGTTTTTAGATGGTTTTTTTCCCCCACATCAACATATCATTGAAATTTGATTGTCAAATTCTATTTTCAAGACCTTCAACTAAAATTCGTAGAGTTCAGTTCAAACTTACAGGTCGACATGAAAACATCATGTCTCCTAAAAAAGAAAAAATTCTCAGTGAAAAAAAAATTTAGGAAAAAAAACTTCAAAATTTATACGTGTTTTTTTCGGAGCTTCTAAGTTGTTTATTTTACACATTTCACACAAAATCACGTGAGTAAAGGATAAGCAGTCCGAGGAGGAGATGTTGGTACAGTAGTGATTTTCATTTGCAGTTTCATTATCCTGTGGTGTACCTTACACGTTCCTAGATGCTTTCACACATTGGGTAAGAATATCCGACTAATCCATCGAAACCTCTTCTATCAAGTCTTTCTCATCGCTTCAGTTGACTGCACACTAACTGGAAATCGCTTAAATTTTGAGAATCTTAACCTTCACGTTTCAAATCAAGGCATTTGTAGTTTTAACTTTTGGTCGGTCTCACTTGGAAGTCAATAAAATTATGAATTGTGAGTATAAAGTCAAAGTATTACTTGGTGGAATGGTTTCTCATTAATTTTTATCTGCAGAAATCTTAGAAATCTTAAAATCTTAGCAAGTCTAATCAAAAATTGAGTGTAATATGGGAAATGCAGTTGCCTGTTGCCTGTAAATTTAACAGTTTTGATATGATTTATACGATGGTCATGTGATATTAATTGGCATTTTCATACTACTGAGGTGTTCTTTTACACATTTTATACACATTGGGTAAGAATAACTGACTAATCCATCGAAGCCTCTTCTATCAAGTCCTTCCCTTCGCTTCAGTTGATGGCGTACTAACTGGAAATCGTTTAAATTTTAAGAATCTTACCCTTTACGTTGTAAATCGAGGCATTTTCTACTTTATCTTATGGCCGGTCCCACTTGAAGTGAAAAAAATTATGAGTGTGAGTATAAAATCAAAGTACATATTACTTGGTGGAATGGTTTCTCATTAAATTTTATCTGCAGATCCAGAAAATCTTAGCAAGTCCAATCAAAATTGTGTGTTCAATGGGAAATGCAGTTACCTGTTGTTGACTAAATTTAATAGTTTCGATATGATTTATACGACTGGCATTGAGGTGTTTAAATGTTGAGATGAGGTGAGATGTGGTGAGAAAGACAGTGAAGAGAGAGACACAAAACACAAGAAAATAAATGAAACTTAAGAAAAATTCTGAAAAATGATATTTTAAATATAAGAAGCAGTTCTTGTTTAGCTTTATTCTAACTGAATTAAAGGATGATAAGGATTTGACTTCTTTTTAATGTATTCTGAATCGCCTATGCCTTTTGGTGATGTTCGACAGCCAACTCACAGTAAGCTGAGGTAGCTTTCAGGCATATCTTATAAGAACTTAAATAAATGAAATGGTGACATGACAAAACGCTATCGTGAGCGGCGATCCTTTCCCTGGAACAAATTGGGGGCGTTACTTCGGACTTGGCACCCGTTTAGCGTCTAATTCATCCGCCAATGAAAACTAAAAAAAATGCCTCGGATACGGCCCACCATCGATGACGACCCACGCAAACGTTTTAAGGACCACGATTTGAGGATATGCTTACTTACCTGGAATGTTCGAAGATTATTCATCAGACGTTACCGCACTCCAGGAAACGCGATGGGTTGGACAAGGGAACATGTCGAGAAAATCATCAACCCATACCCCCTGAGAGATCTACTATAGCGGACATGCTACAAAGTCTGCGGCTTTCCAGTCATATCGAATATGCATAATTTCGATATGCATTAAAATTTGTTATATTTGAACAATAAATCGTCTAAATTCAAAGTTTGGTATCAATCTGATGAAAAATATGGAAATAATGCAAAGTCCGAGGTCTACTGAATAATATATATCAAGCGTTACGAATCGATAAGAAAGCATCTTTGCGCAAAACATTCAACCCAATTTTGAACCATCGCTTATAATATTTTATCCCATAAAACAAAATTCTTTACTTTGCCTTGCCTTTCCTTGTTAAACCAAGATAATTGGGCTGGGGCTTCAGCCCCTATATTACTTGTTTGGTTTGATTTTCCCTTGTTGTCGGAGCGCCATTAAGAAGACCTTTAAACTTTGAAACATAATACTTTTGGCAAAACAAATTCTAGAAGCTATTTCGCCGATTCTCCTTAGACGCTGAAAATGTAGAAAGTTTTACCCCCAGTTAAATAAAAACAATGGTGTAGTTACAATTTAACGCACAGCTGTATTTATTAAGTTTGTCAATTGTTAATAAATATTTGTTTATACGCTCAAGTCGATTATTTTTGAACTTAGTTTTCGGTCCAGACAGAATGCTCTCCTCTTTCTCTCTCTCGTAGCATTTTGAAACGACCTTACAATAGTTTTGAGTTTCTCGTAAATCGGCTCAGGCGTATAACGTATCTATAATTTGTTTGGGCACTTTTGTGTAAATGCGTATAACGCTTCCACACATAATTTATTTTTTTTTTACTTGCTTTGTATTTTTTTTTTTCAATTCTTTTTTTTCGCCAGGCGTAGAACGTCACGCGCAAGTTTTTCTCTTATTTGTTTTTTTTTTTCTTTCTTTTTTTAATCTTAAGTTAGTGGTTAGTAAAGATTAGTTTTTAATTCTTTTTTTTTTCTTTTTGTTATCATTGAACCGTTTCGAAGGCTGTTGGCGCAGTCTTCAGTACCGTTCTACACCAGGCGATAATTGTTTCATTCTTTTTTATTTTATTTTTTTTCTTGAGTTTCGGAAAACGTTTAAAATTCTCTTTTCTTTTTTTTTTTTACGCGTTTTCCGAAACCACGATCTTGCAATAGAGGGAGAGTCTTTATGTGGGGTAGGGAAGGTGGTTTGATGAGTGTTTCATGTGTACCACATGCAAACTGAGTACTGTAGTGTGTGAGGAGGCGTTTGGTGTTGAGGTTAGATTAGAGTAGGGGTAGGTACAACACACAGAACTTAAAATGGAATAACACAAACTGGACAGCAGAATCAAATAAATAGTATAAAAAATCTTCTCTTGAATATACTTGGTCAAAGGCTTTCGATCAGTCAGGCATCAGGCCAGGTTTAATGCTTGCATATCAAATTCTACACGCAAGACTAGGCTACCAACCTACACAAGAAGTTCTTTGAAATGATTTGTTGAAAGTTAATGAGATACTTTGAAATCGCCTCTGAGACTTGGGACTTGAAATAAGAATCAAAAAACACAAAAATCAAACAAACAAAAACTTGGTCTCTCAGTTGATTTCCAAGCCAGTTCTGATCACTTTCTCTCATCTGAAATTAGCATAAAAATAGATTAATATATGCCCGTTGTTTAGGTAGGTAGCTAGACCCTAGGGTAACCTCAAGATGGCCTGGATTACATAAGTTAAGCATCACTTTTTTTATTTTGCTTTTCGAAAAAGAAAAGATTTCTTCTTCTTTTTTGCTCACTTTTACTCGTGCCGTCTAAGCAAACGGTACAAGTATATATATTTTTTTTTCAACATTTAGTCAGGCTTAACTTATGAGTTTGTGCTTTAAAATTCTTTTTTTATTCCAGTTTTTTTTTTTTTTTTTTTAACGGTCACCATCTTGAGGTTTGATTAAGGTAGAACGCTTAGACTCACCTTCCAAAAGTTATTTAAAAGGCTTTATAGTTTTATCAGCTATAAAACTGAAGTGGCTGTAAATTCACTAGGGAATTGGTTAGCATTATATATGTGTGTGTATATATAAATATACAAAAAGAAATGAAGAACTCAAGTGTCCTTTCAGTAAAGAGACGATTTCAATGGAGAGCTTCGGTTTGATGAAGATGTAAGATGAGAGATGTGTGGGGTGAAAGTTTGACAGAGTCTTGTGCGAGTCTTAAGGTAAAGTCTTTCAGTGTAAGAATCTATGCAGTGGCATTTACTTCTAGAGAAGTTTAGCTTCTGGGCTTTAGGTTATAGGTTACTGGATTAGCCAGCGACACGGCTTAGTACTAGTGAAGTTGCCTTTTCTTGGGGTCGTTGATCATTCAAAACGTATCCCTTTCATATGATATCCTAGCTCTAATCCTAGCAGTGTTCTTTGAAAGTATTTATAAAAGTCATTTCAAATTCCTAATCTTCCCATCCAAGCACACTATTTTCTATATCCTAACCAAATGTACCTCTAATCGTCTTCTCCAAATCCCAGGAAGTATAATACTTTTGCCTGCTTTTCTCTGAACCGACAGGGAGAAACGTCTAGAACTCTCGCCCCCCCTACTTGAAAGTAAGGAGTACCTCTTCAGCTTTATGTTATACACATGAGACTCTTTCTCTCTCTCTTTCTCTACCTCCTTCTCATGTGCTCTCTTATTAATTCATGTGTTTTCTATTGCTTTAGCGCTCGTTTTGATGCCCCGTCCTTCTATCTTCCGACTCTGTAGGTTCACCTCTCTTTCGTTTTTACGCAGGAGGCCGTTCCGCTCTTGAAGCAAACATTTTACCCAGCGCAAAGAAATTTTCGTCTTAGAGCAGGAGCGCTATTGCTATCTCGTTCGCTTTCATGCAATGCCCACCCACCACATGGCGCTTGCACTTGGACGCTTCGCGAAGTATGTGGTTACGCTTCGGATCCGTGTTCGGTGGTCACGCTATGTGTGTGTGTGGGAAGGCATCATCAAATGAAGGCAATATACTTTTTATTCGCGCTGGGCCAATTTTTCCTTCAAAAGCGTTTTCATTTCATTCGTGGCTTAAAGAACCAGAGACCAGAGAGATAAAGGCAAAGCTGAGGTTATATACTGGAAGAGGCTCCCTACTCTCTGTGTGGAAGGCAAGGAGTCAGGCATTTCCTGTCGCGTCTTAAGTTGGCAAGCGTCCCAAGACGTTGACAAGCAAAAGACGCCACAGTGAAAAGCAAGCATCCTTCCTGGAACTTGTTGTTGGTCACATTTTTCACTTGGAACTACACTTGAAAAAAAATACACACACACACCTTTCTCTTCAGAGCTCCTGGGCCGTGTCGCTGGCTCTGGCGATTGCACTCGACTGATACCCGACATCAGTACTGCATGGACGATGTAGGCTCGGTTCCGGGCTGCGTGGCTGCCTCTCAGGTAGAAAAAGGGTCTTAATTTGCATCCCCTAAGCCTGCGACGTTCCGGGGTAAAAATTGTTGCCTGCATTTCCCACGAAGCAGCTGCCTTTTTAGGATCTTGTTTTTCGGTACCTTTTCTTTGTCCTTCCTTGGAATTTTGTGGCCTGACCGCCTGCCTGTCGTTCTGCCTGCCTGCCTTCTTTTGGCTTCTTCTTTTTCTGGTTTTTGCCTCATGTTGGCAATGCCTTTGAGTACGTTCGCAGACCCTTTTTCCTTTTCCAGGCTTGCCAAAACAGCCTGCCAGGGAGTTTATTTCACTTTTCGATCACTAACTATTTCCATTTTATTTAATCAATTTGGCACTTTTTCTACCAATTATGTTGAAGACGTTGCAACCTGCCTATTCATTGATTAGCAAACGAATGAGAACGAGGCGATTTTGGTAAAACGGCTTCGGCTGACGTTGGCGTTACCAGATAGGGGGGCCTACCAATTGCCAAGTGTGACCCTGTTTAACTACTAGTTTACTCCCCCCTTTCGCTGACAGCGCCCTGCCTTTATCCGCCCACATGTGACTTGGCATTATTCATTTATGATTTATAATTAAGTAATATACTGAGGAAATTGCGGCGATCGTGCGCACTAAACACCACTCACGGCCATTTCAGTGTTTTTCTCACCATCTGGCAGCACTGTCTCTTGCTTATCTGGTCACCCCAACTGTTTGGTACTAAATTTTACCGCTAAAAGACGTTAGCATTTCAAAATACGCATGCCTTAACAGTGAGCTAACATTGTCCTTTATTTACATCTAAAATGTGACAGAAAACGGCTGCAGCACTTGAAGCGTCTCACAGAGGGTTGGAAGCCCAAATTTAAATTGGTCCATATTTAAGCTAAGCAGAAACAATTCCCTAGAGCAGTTAGAAATAGCATTGGTTAAAACTTAAAAAGGCCTTATGAATGTACAGATTTCAGAGACGGTTCGAGATAGAGGTTCGACATGTATGGCACTTAATCTTCTTATACTTGCAGGCAAGTCAAGTTTATTTCAATATTTGACACGCCCCCTCCCGGCCCCGCAATTTAAAAGAAAACGTCATATCTCCCACAGTTTTTAGATAGATGATTCATTTCCTCTAGACAAATTTAGTAATCACGCGATCACTGCCTTTGACCTCTGACAATCAACTTATTGCTCTATCCCATTTGCTAACACTTATTGCTCTTTCCCATTTTCTAACACTTCTTATTCCTATAAGTTATAACATGTTTTTCTAACTTACTATGTGGCTATCACGGTTTCTGAAACCTCTCTTCTTTAATTTATGAAACCACTTAAATTTCCTCCCTCGGCCTGACAATATTCCTAGTTGTTTTCTCTATAAGTATTTTAGTTTTTTACGCAAACCTTTGCTTAAGCTTTCTAATCTATCATTTGATTCTTTAGTTTTTTCAACTCTTAAGAAAGAATCTCATGTTATTCCTCTTCATAAAAAGGGTGTAAAGTCTGATAATTTCAAATAAAGAGGCATATTTGAAGAGTTTATAACTAGAGGGTTAGTCGTGACGTGAATTTAAACGTGTCTCAGCGTGCAAACACAAAGTTTCGTGCGTGAACACTTGTGATTCGTGCATGTTTTGTAAGTCAATTTAGGTCAAACATTGCAAGTATTTACGTAAGAAACTGTTTCTGAGATCTTTCCTATGCCCAGAAAATAGCGACATGCCAGTCTCTGGTTTAGGGTAACCATCGGCCTGACCAATCCGCACTGCTTCACCAGAGTTTGTGCACTAAATGTCAGATATTGGCCAGACGATTTCAGTCGCCCCACTCCTCATGAAGAAGTTTTGAACTTATAAAATTGCTCCTCTTCTTTAATATGCAAGAGGCACATATTACGTTTTGCAACCTGCATGACCTCAAATTAACCTGCGTGAAAAGTCCGTTAAAATGTGGGCAATATGTCCGAATTTAATATGGACATAAGGCCCATAACATTTGTGAGTTTAAGTTCGATGCTTACTACGATTATGGGCCTTTTGTCCGTGGACGTTTTGTCATGTCACCATTTCATTTATTTAAGTTCTCATAAGATATGTCTGAAAAATACCTAACAGCTTACTGTGAATTGACTGTCGAACATCACCAAGAGGCATAGTAAAATCTAAGATAATCATATTTGATATTACGACCTTTTTGCTTTAAAATTAAAAGAAAAACTCACTTTGAATTGACATAATATATTTAGACGGCAAATTACAGTTACACCTTTTACATTCCCAAGGCAGGGAATTCCAACTTGAGAACTGCAAGCGGAAATATATTGGTGAATACTTTTAGGCGATTCAGAATAAACTAAAAAGTCAAATCCTTATCATCCTTTAATTCTGTTAGGATAAAGCTAAACAAGAACTGCTTCTAATATTTAAAATATCATTTGTGAGAATTTTTCTTTAGTTTTATTTATTATTTGTGTTTTGTGTCTCTCTTCACTGTCTCTCTCACCACATCTCACCTCATCTCAACATTTAAACACCTCATGCCAGTCGTATTAAGTATAAATCATATCGAAACTATTAAATTTAGTCACGCAACTGCATTTCCTATTGAACACACAATTTCGATTGGACTTGCTAAGATTTTCTGGATCTGCAGATAAAATTTAATGAGAAACCATTCCACCAAGTAATATGTACTTTGATTTTATACTCACACTCATAATTTGTTCACTTCGAAGTGGGTTCGGCCTTAAGATAAAGTAGAAAATGCCTCGATTTACAACGTAAAGGGTAAGATTCTTAAAATTTAAACGATTTCCAGTTAGAACGCCATCAACTGAAGCGAAGGGAAGGACTTGATAGAAGAGGCTTCGATGGATTAGTCAGTTATTCTTACCCAATGTGTATAAAATGTGTAAAAGAACACCTCAGTAGTATGAAAATGCCAATTAATATCACATGACCATCGTATAAATCATATCAAAACTGTTAAATTTACAGGCAACAGGCAACTGCATTTCCCATATTACACTCAATTTTTGATTAGACTTGCTAAGATTTAACAGCTTCTGCAGATAAAAATTAATGAGAAACCATTCCACCAAGTAATACTTTGACTTTATACTCACAATTCTTAATTTTCTTCACTTCCAAGTGAGACTGACCAAAAGTTAAAACTAAAAATGCATTGATTTGAAACGTGAAGGTTAGGATTCTCAAAATTTAAGCGATTTGCAGTTAGTGTGCAGTCAACTGAAGCGATGAGAAAGACTTGATAGAAGAGGTTTCGATGGATTAGTCGGATATTCTTACCCAATGTGTGAAAGCATCTACGAACGTGTAAGGTACACCACAGGATAATAAAACTGCAAATGAAAATCACTACTGTACCAACGTCTCCTCCTTGGACTGCTTATCCTGTACTCACGTGATTTGTGAAAAGTGTGAAATGTGTAAAATAAACAACTTAGAAGCTCCGAAAAAACACGTATAAATTTTGTAGTTTTTTTTTCCTAAATTTTTTTCACTGAGAATTTTTTCTTTTTAGGAGACATGATGTTTTCATGTCGACCTGTAAGTTTGAACTGAACTCTACGAATTTTAGTTGAAGGTCTTGCAAATAGAATTTGACAATCAAATTTCAATGATATGTTGATGTGGAGGGAAAAAACTATCTAAAAACCTACTTAGGTAAGGTAAAAAGCTGAAAAAATTTAAAAATGATGACAATGAGTGTTTAAGGGTGAAAAGGCTACTGAAGTGAGTTTTTTTAAAGGGAGAAGTAACGTGATAGAGATTGGTGTTCGGCTTTTCCATTAAGCAACGAGTGTTTTATTTTGTATATTTACTCAAAGTGCTTGTTAGCCGGCTCAAGGTCGAGGATTGATTATACATAATTCAGCCTTTAGCGTGCTATATACATATTTTGCTCTGGCTTCATAAAGTATGACCAGGTGCGATCATGGTCAGTTTTATTCACTTTCAAATACCGTTTTGACTCATTCTTTTTTTATACCCTTGCAGAGGGTATTATAAAATTGTTTGTAAGGCATAGAAGAAAGCATCTCCGACCACATAAAGTATATATATTCTTGATCAATATGACGAGCTGAGTTGATTTAGCCATGTCCGTCTGTTTCTATGCTATCTCCTCCGTCTGTTTTGAAGCTATCCTCACCAAACTTTGCACGAAGTCTTGTGGTACAAATAGGCTGCACATTTGTCGGAACCGGCTGGATCGGATGACTATAGCATATAGCTGCCATGGGAACGATCGGTCGAAAAACTAGTTCTAGTGAGAAAAACTTTTTTGTTTTTAATGAAAACGTCCTTATCATTGGCATACATATAATTTAAATACTTTTACACAATTCTACAAAGTTTGGTCGAAATCGGATTACTATAGCACATAGCTACCATAGGAACAATCGGTAAGAAAACTAGTTCTAGTGAGAACATTTTTTTTAGTTTTAATGAAAACGTCCTTATCATTGGCATGCACGTATTTTATATACTTTTACACAATTCTACAAAGTTTGGTTGAAATCGGATGACTGTAGCATATAGCTCTCATAGGAGCGATAGGTCGAAAAACTTGTTCTTGTGAGAAAAACTTTTTTGTTTTTAATGAAAACGTCCTTTTTATTGGCATATTCTTATTTTTTATACTTTAACACATTTCTACAAAGTTTTATCAAGATCGGATGACTATAGCATATAGCTGCAGTATGAATGATCTGTCGAAAAAGAAGTTCTAGTAAGAAAAACTTGTTTGTTATAAATGGGATCGCCTCCAAATTTCGTAATTAACAGTGTATTATGCTTTTCCATGATTTCACTAAGTTTGGTCGAAATCGGATGACTATAGCATATAGCTCCCATAGGAAAGATCGGTCGAAAAACTGGTTCGAGTGAGGAAAACTATTTTGTTTTTTAATGAAATCGTCCCTTTTATCGGCATTTTCTTATTTTATATACTTTACAACATTTCTACAATGTTTTATCAAAATCGGATGACTATAGCATATAGCTGCAATATTAATGTGAGTGAGAAAAACTTTTTTGTTTAAAATGGGATCGCCTCCAAATTTCGTATTTAACAGTGTATTATGCTTTTCCATGATTTCACCAAGTTTTGTCGAAATCAGACATCTATATAGTAAAGTCCGAAAATTTGTCTTAGCTTGAAAACTTTTTTGTTTTCAATGGAAGCTGCAAGGGTATACAAAACTTCGGCCGAGCCGAAGTTAACTTTCCCCTATTTTTTGGGCTAAAATTTCTTGAGTTTTAAGAATGCCCAAAGTGGAACAATTTTGTAAATAGCGGTTTGTGGGAGTTATAGCCTAAATCTTCCGCCAGCAGCTATTTGAGCAATTTTTTCGCCGTTTACATTCATAAGACTTAAGAAATTTTAGCAAAAAAGTAGCTAAAATGGCAAATGCTACTCCACTCTACCTTAACACAAACACAAACAGAGTATATTATAGTCGGGCTTGACCGACTTTCTTAAGCTACTTGCATATGGCGATGATATTATCAGAGCGTTTTCATATATAGAGAAGCAGTAAAAACTCATGGCGGCTGCCCTTAATCACATATTTTGCTTAGGAAAATTGACGATATCATTTATATATTCACTAATCCGACATTGTTTTGAAGATTGTTTCTCATTTCATATCGAAATGTATCATTTAAGGAATATTTAAGAAACATTTAGATAAAGCAGCCCTTACCTTTTTGGAGAGCTGGCTACGCCCTTGGCAGTGTAAGTCTTTAAATTTGATCCTAGCAGGCCTTGGAAATTTGTAACTGAATGAAGGATAGTTGGCAATCACCAGATATTTTTAGTTTCAGTCTCACACTCGTCGTGTGAGGTTGAACAATATTTTTTTCTTTATTTTTATTTTTTATTATTAACCTATACCTCTATTTGGCCCGAAATCAAGCGATCCACTTATAACAACAAACTTATAATTTGAACAAATAAAATTGGAATAATAAGAGGAAAATTCAAATGTTTGTTTGTTTTTTTTATAAGTGATCAAGACTCGGACAGTCATCTGGAAGGCGCCGGCAAAGGCAATCAAGCAAAAGGTTATTACCGAGAGTTGGTTGAATAACTTGGTCAGAGGATTGTAGCACTATTTCTTTGGAACCATTCGTAACCATTAGTAACATATAAAGGGTGATTTTTTAAGTGCTAGAGGAAAGTTTTTCAAAAAAAAAACACATAAAATTCAGAAAAATGCATGAAATCTTTATTTGAATCGATAGTACGGTCCATATAATTTAATGTTTGAAGATTATTTCATGCAAACGTTGACCGTGACTGCGCCTCAAATGGTCCATCCGCTTAGTCCAATTTTGGCATACTCTTTCCAACATTTCGGCCGGTATCTCACGAATAAATGCTTCAATGTTGTCTTCCAATGCGTCAATTGAAGCGGGCTTGTCTGTAGAGACATGAGCTTTAACATAGCCCCACAAAAAATAGTCTAAAGGCGTTAAATCGCACGATCTAGGCGGCCAATTGACCGGTCCCGAACGTGAAATAAAATGTTCACCGAACTCGCCTCTCAATGAGTCCATTGTTGCGCGTGCTGTGTGGCATGTGGCACCGTATTGTTGAACCACATGTCATGCAAGTCAAGCTCTTGCGTTTTGGGCAAAAAAAAAGTTGGATATCATCTCACGGTAGCGCTCACCATTCACAGTTACGTTACGATTCGCATCATCTTTGAAGAAGTAAGGTCCAATGATGCCACCAGCCCATAAACCGGACTAAACTGTGACCTTTTTTGGATGCATTGGTATCTCTTGCTATGCTTCTGGCTGATATTCACTCCAAAATCGACAATTCTGCTTATTTACGTACCCATTGAGCCAAAAATGAGCTTCGTTGCTGAACACAATTTTTCGGTAAAAAAAGTGGATCTTCGGCCAACTTTCCAAGAGCCCATTCACCAAAAATTCTACGTTGCGGTAGGTCGTTCGGCTTCAATTCTTGCACCAGCTGTATTTTGAAAGGTTTCACACGTTGTTGAGTAACAGAGGCCCAATTGCTGCGAACGGCGACAAATCGATAATTGACAAGAAAAAAATTAAATAATTTGGAAGCGTTGTTCGTTTGTAAGACGATTCATGATTAAATTATAGACCAAACTGAAGATGTTTGACAGTGAAACAAAACACGAAACGTGCGTGAGCTGTTTAAACCAGTGTTGCCAAAAAGATAATAGCTAAAAAATCACCCTTTATTTAAATATAGTTTTATTTTTCTTTTGTAGGGACATAACGATTATACATATAACATAGCTAGGTACATGATCTTTGGGTTTATTGCTGGCTGGTTACACTAATCCTCATCGTAGCGACGGCTATAACGGGCCCTTGACTGAAGCTGTTGTTGAACATACGCTTGATCGACTCGCTGATGGTTTCCGAACTTTTTCGCCTTCTTCTCTCCATTCGGTATATAGAAAAAGGCAATCCACATGAAAACCAACATATCCACAAACATCAAACCGGCAAAGAGGAAAAACTCATTGGCCTGAGACTGAAAGAATTTAAGCTCAGCCACCACCACCACAACGACATTGCCAAAGGCCACCGTGAGTAGCCAACAGGCTTGGAGTACCGACTTCATGCTGGGCGGTGCCTCGGCATAGGAAAACTCTAAACCAGTGACCGAGAACATCACCTCGCCCAGTGTCATGACCACATACTGTGGCACCAGCCAGAGCATGCTCATGGAATTGGGCTCGGTCACTGCAAACAGACGCGAGACAAATCCTTCCGAATTCTGACCAATGACCAAAGCGTAAACGCCGCCGGCTCTTAATTCGACTTCGGCAACTGGCAGTTCGGTCACAGTAACATCATATCGGTAGCTGCCAAGTTCGTAGAGATCATGGTTTCGTGCCTGAATTTCTAAGGCCACATTACCCGTCTTAGATTCGCTCCACACGATGCGTGTGGTGGCCATAAGATTGGCCAGGGTGCGTACAAACACTAGGGCTTTGTTTGACTTCTGAACATCATCTTGATACCAATATTTCTGTATGCTGTGGCTGGGTCGAAGGAAAAGGGTATGAGCTGTGGCCTCGAGTAGAAGCTGAGTACCACCCTCCAAACGGGGACAATCTGGTAACGACAAAGAGAGAGGTAAGGAAGAGGTGTTACTGTGCGATACATACCCTTGGTTAACGACTCTATGGTGTAGGTGAGCGTAAAAGAACCATTGCAGGTGGACACACTACCGCTGGAGTAAAAGTCCAAGCCCTGTAGAATAAATTCGTTACTCGCTCCACCCAGATTTGTGGTAAGGCGATAGTTGCAGTCCGGAATGCCGCTAAAGATGCGCAGCTGTGTGTTACCTGGACTAGGTACAACGGGATAAGTGCGCTGAAATAAAGCCAATGAGGAATACTGTGTACCTACCCCGCGATTCCGCAGGCAAGCCAAGGTGCAGACATTAAGCAAAAGGTAAAGAAAGAGTAAGCTATCTTTGTAAAATTGATATATGTGCATTCATTTTCATTACTTTTCTTTTGAGATATTATTTGGTTGACAAAGAATTTGGATATTAAAATTGATGACAAAAGTATATTTTATTTTTAACAAAAAAAAAAGGAAATATTTGCAGACTCAAGGTCGAGGATTGATTATAATACAATAATCAACAGAAAATTCAACAGAGATTACATATGAACATGAACAATAGCTGTGGCTGTGTAGACGGCCGTTTCGGCTGCCACCATGGCTACGCCTTCGTCAGTACACTTTTAGTTGCTGTCACACCATCAAGCCATTTGCAAATCCTATTTAAATAACCCAGACGGAGAATAAAGACTTGAGAATTCCAAGTGCACAAATAGCACAACATTCGCTCTTGTTATGTTAGTTGTTCAGTAAGTCTTGTTCTGTCAGAATTGTTCAGTCGTTCTTGTGCAGTCTTTCTTGCTCTATGAGTTCCCAGTAGTCTTTGTTTTGCGCTAGGTGCTGCCGAAAACAAGCCGACAGGTGACCGTAAGTACCGGTACTGTACCCCGGATACTCATACAAATATAGTTAACCATCCGGGGGTCAGCTAAGGGTTACCATCGGCCTGGCCGATCAGGACAGAATCACCAGAAGCTCTCACATGAAGTGACTGCCATCTGCCAGCCGGTTTTGGGACAGCCATCGGTCTGGTTCTTCTACATTAACCACCGGATCGGCAAATGTCAAGCTGTACGGCAGGCGATTTTGGGACAGCCGTCGGACAGCACACTTCTGTTAACCATCCGGTAGACAGTTAAGGGTAGCATTACCAGACTTTGTACATTAATTATTAGCCATCCGCCAGGCGATTTCAGGCAGCATCGGCTTGGGTAATTTCGTTAACCGTCCGGCAGTCTGTCAGGGATAACCGTACTCCCGGCAGATCCGCACATTGCGCAAAAAAGTGCCAAGCTGAGCTATCTCCTTCTCAATCTCTTGACTTTTGTGCTTCTCATTTTCGCCATTTCATTACATGTCCCGAGGCGGGATCGAACCCACGACCTCTTGCTCAGCAGGCAGACACACTACCCGCTGCACCGGATAAACGATAGTCTAGTTAAAGGGAAAGCAAGCAATTATGCTGGGCAGCAACAGCCGCAACGGCGATGGGCAGCACTTCACACACCTCAACACAAACTTTGGAAGGTACAGAGTATATTATAGTCGGGCTTGACCGACTTTCCTATATAATTTTATATATTATTTTATTAAGAACAAACATACTTTTATTATAAGACCAAACATAATGATCTGTGGTATAGTTTGCCTACAATTCAATTCGAAAGTGTGGGGTTTTTGCAAACCGGCACATTTCCACGCAGACTTAAAAAAAAAGGTACGCTCTGAGAAGCTTTATATCTCATATTTGTTACACAATCTTCAAATAAGTTCGGATCGGTTAGTTTGGATTCCAAACTTTGGAATATATATATCTCTATCGAAAGGGTTAACTTTCTTGTTTCAAATGCCTATATCTTTTCATTTTCAAATGGGCAAGAAGCAAAAGCCACATTGACACCAATGAAAAGGTGTAAAATTTCGATTTCGGCCAATATATTCTGCTAGTCCAATCTTGGCAAGGGAAAACGAGTAACAAATCCCACGACAACTTGTCCAATTGCGAAGAGTCCAAAATTTGACGGCCCGACTTGATGACGACTTCTTTCAAAGTCAGTTCCCTTTTAGTTTTAAAAAATTGGATAAATTTAAAGCAGAAATGTGCTTGGAGTTAACTGTTTTATTGTTGGACAATTTGATTATAAACAATATTTCTTTTTGCGGTTCAAGCAGAGGTCCCACTGTTCGTCGGGGCGTTGAATTGGCCAAGTTTTGTAAGGCGCTCAAATCACTATTTTCCCTCACTTTTACAATTGTTTCTCTTAGCTGCTTTAGAGTGACGTAATGCTTTGCAGCGATGAGTACTCAGACAGAAATGATTCCTCAATTGAATCCTTAATCCAGATTGTAAGAGTGGAATATTGTGGGAGCAGAAATATGCCTTGGTACGACGAGAAATTTGAATGGAAGCGTTATCTTGGCGATAAGTCCCATTGTCACCATTAAACTCTTTCGCGAATGTGATAAGTCAACTTTCCAGCTTCCATCTGATCCGGCTAGTGTGCGCGACCGCTGTGCAAGAGGTCGTGGGTTCGATCCCGCCTCGGAACATGTAATGCACAAGCCAAGAGATTGAGAGAAGCTCGGCTTTGGCCCTTTGGGGCTGTGTCAACGTGACAAGCCTTGGGGCGGTGTCAACTAGACAAGCCATTTTACTTTACTTAAATCGGGGGTGATTCAGAAATCGCTAGAGATTTTGCCGTAGGTTTGTTTGCAAATATCTCAAAAAATCCGTCGGTGCCACAGAACTTCGTGAGATTTGATTTTCTTAGTGAGAAAGAGAACTGGTCCAATTGGGTCTAAGATAATTGTCTATCCCACCAAACAGGGTTGCATCACGCGCAAGCAAAATTTTCCTTATTTTAAATTTTGATTAATTTGATGTTAAATTGAAATCTATTAGTTGTGTTATAAGTTTTATGATTCAAGCTAATATTATTATACAAATTAAAGTCGTGTTACCCAAAATTAAAATAAAAAAATTTAAAAATATTTTCGCGTCAATCATAAAGCTAAACTTGGCCACCCTTGGCACTTTTGTTGATGTCGAATTTCCCACGTGGCGCTAGTGAGGCAGGTAGATGGCGCCAGTGGTAAGACGCTTTTGGTGGATATGGCAGCCTTCGGTTGGTTTTGCGAAGTATAATAGAGATGCAAATTTTAATATTAAAACTAATTAATTAAGATATTCTTTAGATGCAACTTATTCAGAAAAACAATGTTGTTAACATTTCCAAAATTAATTTGGCTTATCAAAACTGTTTGGGTGGTGAATTTAGCTAAATCTTCTCCCAAAACACGAGAGCTTTGAAACCAACCGTAATAGATTTCTGAGGCAACTAAGAATCGGTTTTCGGTTGGAATTTGGTTGGAAGAGGTTTCTGTGTCACCCCCGAATTTGACAGTCTTGTGTTCTCCGTCCCAAAACTTGTGCTTTTACTGCAGTTCTACTTTTCTGTACAAAATTTTTCAGGGCTGAACTCAGACCCTGAGCAGTAGGAATAACTGAATTTATGCCTGATTTTAGGCATGATTCAGGACTTTCCATGAAACTTACCCAGTACTGAAATCATGCCTGTAATCAGGCGTAGTTGGACATGTCTGTGTTAAATTCATGGCTGAAACTCATACAAAGAATGCGATGAATTTAGTACCAGTCCTTCCATTTCAGGGCTGATCCAGCTATGATTCTGTACTAAATCGAAGTGAAGGGCTTACATTTTTGTGATGTTTCTTGAGGCGCCGTTTGGGTCACCTTCACTAGCTGTTGGCGCCAGCTTTGAAGTAACTAGCCATGAAAAAGCATTTCAAACTGACGTTAAACTGTAGGTCCCTTTCTCTTGTGCGAAAATTAGAAGCACACAAGCCAGGAGATTGAGAGGAGCTCAGCTGAACACTTGGCGAATCGTCATGAAGAAGAAGAGAATAAAACTGTACACTCAAAACAATTGTACCGTTATTGGTTCAAAGGAAATAGCAAAAAAAAAACATTTTTGCACATATATCAATTTGACTAAGGTAAGGACCAAACTAGTAAGCTAAGCTCCTAACTGACACTGAAACTTTGCTGCGCACACTTATACAGACATCTATTGTGATAAACAAGGATGCCCACAGACTGCTTTCGGCAGTGCATCACTAGTGAAAAAAAGGTAATTTTGTGCTACTTTTGGTAAATAAGAAAGAAAAAACGTTGCCACCGTTTATAGTAAAAATAAATTTGTTGTTTATTTATTAGTTTAACTAAACGAAGAATCTTGTCATATTTAACAAACATCCGGCCAGCGGTCCACCGGACAGAGCTTCACTTACATAAGGATTAACCATAGCATAGATGCGTTATACAAGAAGTCACTTTCCTCATTCATCTATCGTCGCTCCTTTGTTGTCCACACCGACATCCAGTGGTGGTATCTCCCGTTTGGTGACCTCATCACTTCCCTGTGTCAATGGTTCGGTCTCCTCCGTCTTATTGGGATCATTGGGCACGTAGTAGTAGGCCATAATCATAAAGACAAACATGTCCACAAACATAAGTCCGGCAAATAGGAAGAACTCATTGGCCTGTGATTCAAAGAGAGCTGCCTCGGCTATAATGACTACAATGACATTGCCAAAGGCCACCGTGAGCAGCCAACAGGCTTGAAGTACCGACTTCATGCTGGGCGGTGCCTGGGAGTAAGAGAACTCCAGACCGGTTACCGAGAACATCACCTCGCCCAGTGTCATGATCACGTACTGGGGAATCAGCCAAAGTATGTTCATGGAATTGGGTTCGGTAACCTCAACCATGTTCACTTTGTAGCCTCCGGCTGTCTGCTCCTCCACCAGCAGGGTGTAAACTCCACCGGTATGTAGTCTGAAGGAACCCACCGGATCATTGTCAATGAGCACCTCATAGTTGGTGGAACTCATGCGTGTCAGATTCGTTTCGCTTGCGTATCCCTCATAGTCGACCGCACCCTTAGCCGTGCGCCACTTGATGGTGCGTTGAGGTTGCACATTCGCCACGGTGCGAGCCAGTGGATGGCCATCGGAAGGTTTGTTCACAAAATCCTTTGCCCAGTAACCATTGCTGCTGGTGGCGTTACTCGGATTGATAAAGAAGGACCAGGCTTGTTTCTGCTCCAGTGTATGACTGCCCTCCACATTGCCCTGACAATTGGGATCTGAGGAGGAGTACGAGTATGTCAGATCGAAAGTACCGGGCACAGACACCTCCTTGTTGGTGTAAACACCCAGGGCTGGGACTTCGAAGCTCTCAGCTTCGCCGCCCAGATTGGTTCGGAAAGTGTAGACACAGTTCTCGGTATTGAAGACGCGCAACTGGGCATTCTGATTGTAGGGTAGGGTGGGATAGGTTTTCTACAACAACAGCGACAGCGTGCAAAGAAAGAGAAACAGGTGGTGGTGCCGTTTGGTGCAAAAGTCGAAAGCGATTCACTTACCTCCAGATTCAGCTCCACCACGCCCGATATGATGAACGCGATGCCGGCGAGAATGCCGCCCATGGTGAGTTTCTGCAAGGGACGTCGTATGCCCACCAGGCGCAGGGCCGGGTAGAAGGCCACATCGTACAAGGGGATGAAGACCAAAATCAATAGCGGATTCAGCACCTGCAGCTGATCTGGCTTGATATCCCACGAGCCCATATCGCCATCCATGCGCGTGGCCTGGAACGTCCAACGGGAACCCTGCTGATCGAATAGTGCCCAGAACACGGGCAACGGCAAGTACAGGAACAGCACACGCATCAGCACTTTGACTTCATCGATCAGCTTGCGATCGTATTTCGAGTCCGCATAGTCCAACCAATGCTCCCTGGGATTGGTCTTCTTCTCCTTGCACTTGGTTCTCCAAGCGGTCCAAATGGTATTGCTCACTAGCACAACCATATTTCCCGCCGGCGGATTCATTTTGTAGAGCGGACGACCCAACACAAAGATCACCACCGAAATGATCATCAATACGGCGGGTACTCCAAAAGCCAAGGGATAACAGTTGATGTCATCAAAGCAGGAGACGTCTTCGCGCAATATGGGCGTGACCGTCGTCGAGATCAATGAACCCGCATTGATCGAGAAGTAGAACAGCGAGAAGAATGAAGTGATCTGCTTCAGCTGTTCGGGCACCTTAAACTGATCACCACCAAAGGCGGAGACGCAAGGTTTAATGCCACCCGAACCGAGAGCTATCAAGGCCAGACCCAACATGGTAAACGTTTGCACTGGTAAACTTAACGGTCCTATGGCGCCCAGAGTCAATAGAACCGAACCACAGATGTATACCATAGACAGATATAAAATGGTCCTGAATTTTCCTAACCAAGAGTCCGAAATGATGGCACCGAAAACGCAAAGGAAGTAGACAAACATGGTAAAGATGTGGAAGACCACGGTGGCCGTGTCCTCCGTGTAGCCCAAAACACGACTAAGGTAGAGCACCAGAACCGCTGCAATGAAACGGAGAGAGAGTAGAGAGGGATTAGCAAAACTTCATTTCTCAAACAATCACAGTTAAAAGTATTTTTCTATTGAAATTATTGAACCCCGGGGGCTGAAAACTTGCTGCAAAGCATCCTTCTCAAACATGATATAAAAACTAGCGGCAATCTGAAGTCTGAATGACCAGTACCACATCAGTTTTTATATCAACTGAAAGGCATCCTTTAGAGGTAGCTTGAAGTGTATTTTCGAATTCGAAAAACTAATCGAACCCCGGGTGCTGAAATCACTAAATGACCAGGACCACTTAGAGTTTTTCTATCAACTGAAAGGCTTCCTTTTTGAGCATGATACACTAACTAGAGGTAGCCTGAAGTGTATGTTCGCTTTCGAAAAATATGATCGAACCCCGGGGGCTGAAAACACTAAATAACCAGCACTACAAACAGTTTTACTTTCAACTGAAAGGCATCATTTACGAATAGGATACCAAAACAAGAAACCACCTGAAGTTTCTTTGTGCATGCGCGAGTACTTAGTTTAATTAGCGAACCCCGGGGGCTGAAACAAACACATTTTCGACATTTTTGAATATCAAAGCTTCCTAGTAGTTATTGTATCATGCTTCTCGGAGTACATTTATAATGGTCTAGCTTTAGGAATGGTTGGAATTCCAGGCTTCGTGGATTTTGGTAATAAGTCTGACTTAAAGATTTCAGGAATCACCAAAGCTACTGTAGTGTAGTGTAGTGACATTGAAAAGTGTCAAACAAACAAAATTTTGTAAGAAGACCATAAACTGTATGACTTAAGTACCGTAAATACTCAAAAGTATAACGCTAAATACTTACTTCGCATGCCATAGTAGTTGAATCGTTCGCAAAACTCATTACTGATGATAAAGAAAACCGATTTGGGATAGGGTAGTTTCTGTAAAGGGAAAATCACATAAATTCTTAGGCATACAAGTATATAATAATCCTCTAGCTTACCTTCTGCTGTCCTTCCGCTTCGGAGACATTGCCAAAGTCAGTTGTCTCATTTAGATCTTTGCCATTCTTTTCATTTATCGGTTCGTGCTCGGGTTCGGCTATCTTTTTGGCCTCCACGAGAGCCTTGCCATTGGTCTCGACAGCAGCAGCTTTTGGTGTTACAACAGCAGGTTCAACAGCGGCTGTTACAACTGGTTCTGGAGTCGCTGGACCGGGCTCAGCGGCAGGCGTAATCTCTGCAATTAGAAATGGCGACCGTGCTTAGTTATAAATTATACTTTTTTTTTAACTTATTTTACTAATTCCCACCCAAGAGCGGTACCATCTCCTGTGATGTTGCCATTTCAAATGAATGCACCTAAGCCTAGCCTTGCGCTTAACATCTTCCCTTTCCTATCTTTGGAATGTACGCCTAACACAAATTCCCAGTCATTAGTCCACCATAAAAAGCGACAGCGTTTGATCTATAGAGACACAAGATAAGCGTATGCTTACTTTGGTTAGACATTGATATCTCATCTCATCATGGACATGTCCATTTATGATTTCCACTGTTCCAAAAACGCCTTTACAGAAGTCTATCTGTACTAGCCGAGACTCATCCTCCTATACATTTCCATCAACTTTTATGACAGAAATTAGCCAATCATGTTCACATCACAATGCATCCATAAACCATGAACATGAACACCCGCCACCTCGTACTTATCAGATCGCAGGGCTTATCAAACACGCACACATCAATGCAATGGGGCGGCAAATGTTTGAAGTTCCAAGCAATAGCAAAAGTAAACATTGTATAGACCAAAATTAAACATGTGCGGATGCCAATCATCAATGATGGCCCATTAAATTGTCGTCGTAAATACTTTTTGGTATTCATTGATTCATTTACCCATTCATTAAGGGGTTAACCTAGAGTTGGTCTAAGGAAAAGTGTGTCAAAGATTTGTAATAAAGTTAAGTGCTATTTAACTATATATGACTTGCCGGCTGGATCTTCAACGCACAGACTAACAGCACTAAGCACTTAAATAAAATGCACTTTAAAGGCTATATAGTTAAGTGCTTAAGTACGCATGCGAATGCGAGTGCGAAAATGGGAGCATGGCTAACATGCATAACTCCAACACAATTTCGATTGTTTTCTTTCTTCCATTTCTGTTTCATAAGTTTGGGGCGAAGTCGAAAGAACAACAAGTTTGCATGAGGGATTGGCTACAGTAATTTTTAAAGCGGTTTTTTGTAGGTGACGAATGATTCCTTTGATAAAACATGCAGTTGTGTATTGATAAGTGTTAATTTTAGAGTTAATAATACAGAAATAGTGTAGAATTTTCATATTGATATCTTTTATATTTTCCGAGTGACATGAGTGCCAAGATCGATATATCACTCCTGCGCTGCAGACGATATTGTGCAAGGATCCTTCAGCTTTTTGTTAAAACACCATATTTTCGAATAACTTAAATGTTTTTCTAAAACGACTCGAAACTAAAAGAATTCTGATCGCTGGATTAAGTCTAGGGATGCCGGAAATAATATCGATATATGGAAAAATCGATATTTTTCCAACAATACGATATATCGTTATCGAATATTTTTTCGAGGCGATATAACATCTGATATCCAAAATTTTTTGGTGATATTTTTCGGCGCTTTATATTTAAATATGCTGCATTTTCAAGGTAAATACATCTTTATGATCAAAAAATTGAGCTACAAGTAATAATATCATGATTTTCGACTCAACGAAGTTTCTAACACGCTAATATTAGCTTCACGTGTATGTATGTAAATATTTAAGCGTTTTAAAAAGTATGCTGCAAAAATCGAGCCCAAACTTTACCCTCCACAAGTATGGTGCAAACATTTTTAGTTCGATTTGCTTTTAAAGCGTGTTTTTTAGTATTTTAAACTATATTTTATTTTGTAACCTGTGTTGACCTGTGGAGTTGTTAAATTGGGGAATTTTTTAAAAGTTGAAAACAAGAAGAAGAAAATCGCAACCTCCAGTTGTGCTATTAAATTTTTGAAATGACATCTTTTGTAAAAATGTCAAAAGAATCGTTATTTTTTATTCCTCTTGTTTTCGGTTTGTAAAAGAATTAAAAAATTCCTCAAAAAATACCATTACAATTACAATTAGTTCGTAATAACACTTATTTCAATAAATATTTCAATTCCTTTATAATTGAAATAATTGTAGTAATTTCGGGAAAAAATTAGTGTGAGCCTACTAATTTCATGTGAGTGAGTGAAACGGCAACATTTTCTGTGTTTAACCCTTAAAATGGCAGTGGGGTACATTTGCAGCCTATTTAAGCAAACTATGCCCTATGTCAAATGATTTTTGGTTCACGCTCCGGCTCTGGTATTGTATCTGGCATAAGACATCTTCTTTTCGACTCCTGGCCTTTGTTGGTTAAAGGCTTCCAATCGGTAGCTTTAAAATGTCTATGGCAGATTTTTCCGTTTGGACCAAATCTACATCCTAAGGATTCTTCCCACAATTTTCATTTTTTCCATCTTTGGAACATGAATCAAATTTACTCCCTCAGTTTTAATACTCGCACGACATTAAATGCAAAAGGTCATTTTTTCCTCACTCATTTTCTCCTTACGTAAGGGTTAAAGCAAAGAACAAAAAATCCGAAAAATTTTGTCCGATGCGAGCCTACTTTGTTGACAGCCTGCCAAATAATGACAATAAGGGAGAGCTGCTCTCAAGACGGGACCACCATAAACTTATTACATCATGGTGTGTGGTAAAAGAAAACCTTGTGCAAAATTTCAGCTCGATAGCTTCAAAACTGAGAGACTAGCTTGAGTATAAAAACAGCCACAGCTGCATCTGAATAAAAATTAAAGCTTTGTCCAGTTTCATCAAAAAATTTGTGAAAAAGCTATTTCATGTCCAATTTTAAAGGCCCTCACCCTATCACACTTAGGCCAAACGAAACTTTTGGCCAGGTTTCTTTTTAAATTGCCCTTAAACCATTCAATAGGTGCAGAAACAATAAAGTTATGATAGTTTAAGTGAAGGCAACCTTTAAAAAATCTTAAGACCAGTTTATCAATAATATCTCGATAACGATTCGATAGATATCGATTTTCGTGCTCAGCGGGCCAAGCAACTTTAAAAAGTTGGTTTGGTGAATTGGGGGAAGATCGACTTCCATTTTGTGGAGCAATGTTACACGATATTGAGTGCCTTCAAACAAATTTCTAAATATTCCACACTTATTAAAAGTGGTACTGGCAGTTCCACGTTTTTAATTCTCACCCAGCATTCGCATATGAGAAATAATTACATAACTTAAAGCTTGCAGATCAACATTGCATGTTTGAACTTACATATTCAATGTGGCCACTTTGGTGAGGTATGCGCAATATAATCGTGATCTTGAACAGAATCATCCTTGCTAAAATTGTTTTCAATCGTGCTCATGTTTTAAAAATTATTCCGGACGCCTGCTTGATTTTTAATGTAAGTAATTTTTGACGACTACTCAATGTTTAACAAGTAAGAAAGTAGGTCAAACCGGACTATAATATAAGATTCCGTGAAGCAAGCTTCGAACCACATCTTAGGTTTGATAAGTAGACTTTTCAACGTTTTCAAATTCCGATTTGTCAGTTATTCTCTAACTCCTCTATCGTTCGTTTGAATGTTACCAACTTACCCTATTGTTTACCCAAATATCATCTATCATCTACTCCATCTTTATTGTAAACATATGTAGGTAAATATCAGCTGCCCTTGTCCAATCTTATCTGCCCAAAAAAAAAATAAAAATCATTTCTCTTCCCCTCTGATTAGGATCTGGGTATGGGAATTTGCGTACGTGTGAACAAACAATACGTAACGCATCCTTATCGCATATTAACCATCGCCGATTGCTTCTCGTATCAGTCGTAAATTTAGCTACGTCCTCTTTAAGCAATATGGCTTATCATTCGGTGGTTGTTGTTGTCTGAGTTAACTGATTTACAAGCGATTAAGCCATAAGCTTGCGCGATAAGTTGAGAATCGACCCCATTAAATTTATGAGACGTATTTTCCACTGAAACCAAACAAATGGTTTCAAAGTTGCACAGGAATGTTGTTTTATCTGTGCGATATTGCGCGTGATTGTCTTGTTCCTGTTATAGTTTCCAGACCAGAGCAGAGCAATGTAATTACCAGGCCATGTTGGCTTATCGACACAACTCTGTACAAAAGTTCTGCGACGAATGCGCTGGCATTTTGTTAATTGCCGCAACGACTCCACTTTGGCTAAGGTAAGTAACAATTACATGAATGATCTAACATCTCTTTCTCTGTCTCTCTCTCTCTCTCTCTCGGTGACTCAGTCAGCGAAGCTAGCAACAATCAAATGAACTAAACGAATGTACTCACTCAGCTATGAGTATGCAAATTAGTTTAGACGCTATTTTTGAGATTGGCATTGAAGTGCATACAGAGTACATACATATTTATAGGGGCGATAGCACCAAGTTTACACAAAGTAGGTTGTCCCCAATGCCTGTTGTCCAATTTTGGCAGTTTATATAGATAAATATTCACACCTGCACATGTACAGAGTGTACAGTAAAGCCCTATGTGAAGAGCACTTGAACGGGTCGATCAACACGATTAGATTTGTTGGGTTTATACATTACGCACATGTTTGAGTTCAGAGAGTTCTTGGAATTTGTTGACAATTGAGTGCAGCTAATCTTTGATAGACACTTGTGATACGATTTAACAAAAGGTTTTCGATAATGTTAATGATAAGCTCTGCAGGGTTTTTACACTTGCGAATACCCTTACACGTGCTGATTCTAAGCGATTAAATGTTTAGGTACAACCCAATGTGATTAAGAGTTTAAAAGTCTATAAAGTTTCTAAAGATTTCATTCGGAGGTGTACCAGAAATCTCTTTCAACCAAATTTCAACCGAAAACCAATTCTCGGTGTCCTAGAAAACTCTTTCGGTTGGTTTTAAACCTCTCGTGTTTTGTTGGGAGATTTTGGCTAACCAACTAATACACTAACCAACCAATAGCGACTTCACGAGGAGCATAATCTTATACACACCTTTCGAACTCGACTTTCGAACTAGACTGTCGAAGAAAACGAAGTCTCTCGAAAGCTCTCGGGCACCGACGGATTTCCCTAGCGATTTGCAAACCAACCAAAGCCAAAATCTCTAGAGATTTCCGGAACACCCCCGATAATGACCATTTTCATAATCCTGTTCATGTAATCTAGTTCATTTAGAGTAATATTGGTTTAAAAATTGGCTAACTAAAACTATTACATCAAGTGCTAAACATACTCAAATTCTAGATTGCTCATTCTTGAATCAAAAGCATAGAGCATTTTTAAAAGCCAAGAATGTTCGTATTTTTATCAAGAGCCCATCAGGTTCAAGAGCTCCACAGATTTAAAGGTAAGCGCGTCCGTATTCCAATCAAGCAACAATTTAAAATCAGTTGTTTTTTTCTTGTTTGTCTAAATTTATTGCATAAAAAACAAATTGTCAAACAATGTAGCCAACACAATAGCCGTCTCTCCATGCCAGCAATGCCATAACTGCTTGGGAATTCCAAAACAACATGAGTGTAAAAATCGAATGCGTTTCCCCACACACCCCTCTTCTATAAAAACGAATCTGTAAAAGCGGACTCAACGCTATTCTCTCAATAGTGCTTTCTCTCCTCTCTCAGTTTTTTTACGAAATTCTTGAAAATGCAAGAACGAATAGATATTTTTTCAAGAGCGCTCGTTTATATATTGTACTTTCTGCTTTTTTCTGCGTGTATAAAATAAACTCATTTTTCTAAATTCAGCTATTTCTGTGTTTTTTTTTTTAAAAAGACTTGTTTTTGGACTCTTCTTGTATACTAGTCTTTGCATATGTGTAAGTTTTGGTTTCGCGATGACCACTTACGTTATTTCTATATGTTCCTCGAGTAACGAATCAATGAAAACAAAATTTGTTATATTAACAATCAAAAACACTGTGCAAGTCGAAACAAAAGGTAAGACCAAATTTTACGGTTTCCCCTTATTTTGGACCCTAGAAATTTTGCGAAAGAAGTGCTGAAATACAGGGACAAATAGTCCCGTGCGAGTGCCTTGCTTTTTTGCAATTATCTTAACATCGGAAAGTTTCCAAAAATTAGCTTTAGCACAAAAAATAAGGGATAATAAAGAGGTTTAAGTTAAGCCAATTGTCAAAATAAAAATCCGATTTATACGTGGGTGTCCTGGAAATCTCTAGAGATTTTGGCTTCGGTTTGCTTGCAAATCGTTAACATCAGAAAGTTTCCAAAAATTAGCTTTAGCACAAAAAATAAGGGATAATAAAAAAGGTTTAAGTTAAGCCAATTGTCAAAATAAAAATCCGATTAGCCGCCAAAATATAAAGAGGTAAATATTATATATATTCTACATTTAAATATTATATATATTCTACATTTTTCTAGGACACAAATGTCAAAACAGATCTGACTTTGGCGGCTATTTGTAAAAATAAGAGCATCTTCCAATAGGGTGACTTCTTTTGGCCCACCTTGTATAATGCCTTTTTTTAAATTTCAATGCGGACGACGGTCACATTCGACATCATGGAAAAGCCCATATATAAAATTCTTGAATCAAGAATAAATACATTAAATTAAGATCTTTTCGTCCTCTAAGTAAAAACAAGAAGAAAAACCTAGAGCGTACTTTTTCAATAAACGAAACTTCTAGATTCAAGAACAAGGTGTAAAACGGGACTAATCTAAGAGCACAACAGGATGGAATTAAGTTCAAAAATAGGGGAAAGTTAACTTCGGTTTGGCCGAAGTTTTGTATACCCATGCAGACTCTATTGAAAACAAATAAGTTTTTCAAACTAAAACTACTTTTCGGACCTTACTTTTCTATGGGAGCTATACTATTAAGATGTCTGATTTTGACCAAAACTTAGTGGAATCATGGAAAAGCATAACAAACTGATAATTACGAAATTTGGGGGCGATCCCATTTAAAACATAAGAGTTTTTCTCACTAGAACTTCTTTTTCAACCGATCATTCGTACTGCAGCTATACGCTATAGTCATCCGATTTTGATAAAACTTTGTAGAATGATAAGAATGTTTCCATAGAAACCAATATAATTTTCTTACTAGGGGAGCTTCCATTGAAAACAAAAAAATTTTCTCAAGAACTAGCGACCGATCGTTCCTATGGCAGCTATATGCAATAGTCATCCGATTTTAACCAAACTTTGTAGAATTGTGTGAAAGCATATAAAACAAATACAAGCCACTTTTGAGGACATTTCCATTGAAAACAAACAAGTTTTTCTTACTAAGACTACTTCTCTGACTATACTTTTCAATAACTGCTATACCATATAGATGTCTGATTTCGACCAAACTTGGTGAAATCATGGCATAATGAAATAGCATAATACACTGATAATTACGAACTTTGGAGGCGATCCCATTTAAAACTAAAAAGTTTTTCTCACTACAACTAGTTTTTTGACCGATCGTTCCTAAGGGAGCTATATGCTATAGTCATCCGATTTCGACCAACCTTTGTAGAACTATGTGTAAAGTATATAAAATAAGTGTATGCCAATGAAAAGGACGCTTTCATAACAAACAAAAAAGTTTTTCTCACTAGAACTAGTTTTTTGACCGATCGTTCCTATGGGAGCTATATGCTAAAATCATCCGATTTCGACCAAACTTAGTGAAATCATGGGAAAGGATAGTAAACTAAGAAATACGTACTTTGGAGGCGTTTCCCCTAAAACAAAAAAGTTTTTCTCACTAAGACTAGTTTTTCGACTGATCGTTCCTATGGGAGCTATATGCTATAGTCATCCGATCCGGCCGGTTCCGACAAATTTGCAGCGTATTTGTACCAAAAGACTTCGTGCAAGGTTTGGTGAGGATAGCTTTAAAACTGACGAAGAAGATAGCATAGAAACAGACAGATGGACAGACGGACGGTCGGACAGGGCTAAATAAACTCAGCCCGTCATGCTGATCAAGAATATATATACTTTATGTGGTCAGAGTTGCATCTTTCAATGCGTTACAAACATCCGCACAATTTTATAATACCCTCTGCAAAGGTATAAAAATGAAATCTCTCGAAGTTCTGGGACACCGACGGATTTTCGAGCGATTTGCAAGCCAACTGAATCCAAAATCTTTAGAGATTTCCAGAACACCCCCGATAAACTAACAAATAATAGTGTAAATTGTACTCTAGTAACTTTCAAGAAGATTAAATATTAGCCCCTAATATTATCACTACTTCAAGAATAGTCTGGCGGTTTAGTACCATGTGGGATCCAGCTGAAAGAGCTATCCACCCATTATGCTAAGGCTTTACAATAGGAAGCCTCTATCTCCACAAGGTCTACGGAAAAATCCTTAAGACAATCTCTGGAGTAGATGAGTCAGTTCTTTCAACCATGATTACTTATAAATCGTACAGAAAAGTCCATTATTTAATTTTCTCTTTAGTTATTAACTTTTGGATCGTTTTTGGTGGGATCTGAAAGCGACTTATTTATGATGGCAGTCTGTGAGTTTGTGTACTTACAAACCTATCAATTGAAGATCTCTTAAAACCTACTAACCGAAACTTCTGCTATATGCAACTGATAGAAAAATATACTGTTTCAAAAAGTCCTTCAATAAATTGAATGAAAGTTCAAACAAAACTGACCATTCTAAGGACTAGGAACGTGCTCTTCTCTGATAAGCTGATAAAAAGATAAGTTAACTCTAAAGACCTGTATCCATCAATCTGGAATATCTATTTAGTCACAATACCCCTTAGAATAGAGGAGCCTCTAAGCAAAGTCAAAGTGTTTCTATTGTGGCGATATAAATGTTCCGGAGTGTTGGCTCCATTCATTTAACTAAGTATGAACTTCCCTTTGAAATTAATCATAAATAATTACGTGTACAATTATAATAAATAATTTGAAATACCATTTTCATGATCCGTCATGATGTGTTGTTTTATTGGACAGTTCACTTCACTTCACATACGTTACGCCTCACTTGAAAACGAAGAGAAATAAAATGTAAATGTAAATTTTTGTACAATGAAAACAACAACAAAATAAACGTCATTCCTTGCACTTGGAGCGTTTAAGGGTCAATGGACCAACAAACAAACAGAAAAAAAATAAAGTCACAAATATATTTAATTCTTTTTTTTTTTGCGATTCTAACTCACATCAAACACATTTAAACCGAAAAATATATTCAACTTGAACACAAACAATAATCACGCGGGAACGGCTCGATCGATGCGCGTCCAAGTCCGCCAGCGGCGATCAACAGACTGATTGGACCGAGTGCGACTCTCACTCACTGAAAGCCGAACTTCGATTTCGTTTGGCTGCGACTGCGCGCGTGCCGTGTGAAGGCAGGAAAACCGTTGGCTGCGGTGATAAGCCGGCCACCGCCCGTCCCATTGAACTGTTATCGCCTGGTCTGTGGAGTATTTATGGCCAGGTTTTCATACTGGAGCAACACACTAACCAACTAAATGCTTGGCCTTAATTTATGATGTGTCTATATGTGTACAAGAGATGATCGTCGTCATCATTGTCATTATTGTCATCATTATCGCTTATCTCCCGCTCTTTTGTCTGTGTTTAGTTTAGCCAAATCATTAATTAAATATTTTGGTGTTATCTGAACCATTACAGATGTGTGAAACTACACACCATCTCAAAGATAAGTGCGTTCCCTGTACCCTGGCCACCTTCTCTAAGATTGCCTAATCGCCATGGCTCGTAAATAAGTGGCTGTAGTACTCATAAATTCTAAAACCACCTGGGAACATCACTACCCATTTTTTCTTTGGCTCAGATCAAATGATTATCGGTTCCATACTTGTGCTTGCACTTATTTTGCCACTTTAACGACGGTTTTTTTTTTTTTGGTTTATGAACTTAATCGCTATTGTCGATAACTGCAAATAGTATTTATGATTCCCCTATAATTATAAGGCATTGTTATTGCCATTGGTCTGTGTAAGCGATAAATATATAACAAACTGTATTTGTGGCTTTTCTTTTGCTTTCGATTTTCTGCGATTTGTCATTTGGTTGTTTAAGTCACCAGCGAGAAAAAAAAGAAAGAAAAGAAAATATGTACCAACAACTTGAGATTGCATTAGCTACTGATTATGTGAACAGATTGAGTAATACTTAATTAAAGCTTTGAAATCGTGAGCATGTAGTCCAATGGATATATGCGTGCTCCGTTTATTCAGAAAGGTTCTTTGTTTCGAAATGTGTGCTCTATGTTTAATGGACTTACACAATTCAAGTAATATCGAAACCATTTCAAAGTTATAACGTTGATAACGTTTTTTTGTAAACTGCTTTACAGTCCAAGGGGAAAGTAAATGCATCATCAACGCACTTCGTTAGCGATAAGAACTAATTGCCTCTTACTTTAGTGGTGAAAGTAAGCACCAAGATGGGATATTGAGAAATTTTATACAGAAATTTGGAAAATGTATGATTAACATGCTATTTTTCATTCGATCGTGTTTAAATAACACTCGGCGTCAGTAAAATGCGAAATATTTTGAATGCAAAGTATTTACAAGGGCTACAAGCCGGCTCTGAACCGAACCGGTTCGAGCACGGAACTCCGTCATATCGCTCACTGTGAATCCGAACCTTAAACCGAACCAAGTGAGGAAAATTTTTTAAACCTGAATATGTTCCGATACCTACGATTTCGGTATAATATACATTACAAAGTCTCAACTAATGCTTAGTACTTTTCTTGTTATTTAGTCGATATAGTTCGGTGACTTTTGTTCACTGGTTCGTGTTCAATGACTCTGAATCTGCGACTCTTAGTGGCTTAGTGGGTCAGTGACTTTTGTTTAATGACTCTTGTTTAGTGACTATTGATCACTGACTCTAACTCAGTGACCATTATTCGCAGGCTCTTATTTGCTGACTCTTGTTAATTGACTTTTGTTTAGTGATTCTTGTTTAGTGACTTTGGTTCAGTAACTCTTCTTCAGTTACACTTATCTTGTGAATCTTTATCAATGACTCTTATTCGGTGACTCTTGTTCAATGACTTTCGTTCAGTGACTCTGGTTCAGTGACTTAAGCTCAAAAATTCTTGCTCATTGAATCTTTTTATACCCTTGCAGAGGGTATTATAAAATTGTGCGGATGTTTGTAACGCATTGAAGGAAGCATCTCCGACCACATAAAGTAATATTGAAGGCTGAGTTGATTAGCGTGTGTTTTTCTATGCTATCCGTATTTAAGCTATCTAACTTCACGAGTCCTGGATCGCCGCTACTATCAGTCAAAACGATCGGTCGAAAACTAGTCAGTGAAAAAAACTTTGTTTTTAAGGAAACGCCTCCAAAGGGTATTTCTTAGTTTACAAGATTAAAGTTTGGTTGAAACGGATGACTATACATATAGCTGGACGGTGAAAAACTATCAGGGTTTTTGTAATGAAAATTTAATTTATATTTCAAATTAAAACTGGTGAAACGGATGACTAAGTTATCAAGGAAGACGTGAAAACTAGTTCGAGTAAGGAAAACTTTTTTGTTTTTAATGAAAACGTCCTTTTTATTGGCATATTCTTAATTTATATACTTTAACACATTTCTACAAAGTTTAATCAAAATCGGATGACTACCATATGTGCAGTATGATGATCGGTCGAAAAAGAAGTTCTAGTGAGAAAAACTTTTGTTTTAAATGGGATCGCCTCCAAATTTCGTAATGAACAGTGTATTATGCTTATCCATAATTTCCAAGTTTGGTCGAAATCAGACATCATATAGTAACCCAGAAAAAAGGTCAAAAAGAGTCTTAGAAAAACTTTTAGTTTTCAATGGAAGCTGCAAGGGTATACAAAACTTCTGCCGAGCCGAATTTAACTTTCCCCTATTTTTTTATTAACTTTTGTTTAGTGACTCTTGTTCAGTGGCTTAGGTTCAGTAACTCTTTTTCAGTTTCACTTATCTTGTGAATCTTAATCAATGACTCTTATACAGTGACTCTTGTTCAGTAACTTTTGTTTAGAGATTCTTGTTCAGTGACTCTTGTTAATAAACTTTTGTTTACTGACTCTTGTTCAGTGACTTAAATACAGTGACTTTTGCTCGTGATTCTTATTCAGTGACTCTAATTTCTTGACTTTTGTTTCACTGACTCTTCTACACTGACTCTTGTTTAGTGACTCTTGTTCAGTGACTCTCTTAGTGACTCTTATTTAGTGTCACTTGTTCAGTGACTACTAATCAGAGATTCTAACTTAGCGACCATTATTCGTAGACTCTTATTTGCTGACTCTTGTTTAATGACTTTTGCTTAGAGATTCTTTTTCAGTGACTCTTGTTCATTGACTTTTGTTTTGTGATTCTTGTTCAGTTTCATCTGTCTTGTGAATCTTAATCAATGACTCTTATTCGGTGACTCTTGTTCAATATCTTTTGTTCAGCGACTCTGGTTCAGTGACTTTAGTTCAAAAATTCTTGTTCAGTGACTCTTGTTTATTAACTTTTGTTTAGTGACGCTTGTTCAGTGACTTAGGTTATGTGACTCTTTTTCAGTTTCACTTATCTTGTGAGTCCTAATCAATGTCTCTTATTCGTTGACTGTTGCTCAGTAACTTTTGTTTAGAGATTCTTGTTCAGTGACTCTTGTTAATTAACTTTTGTTTACTGACACTTGCTCAGTTACTTAGGTTCAGTGACTTTTGCTCTTGATTCTTATTCAGTGACTCTTATTTCTTGACTTTTGTTCACTGACTCTTATACAGTGACTTGTGTTTAGCGACTCTTGTTCAGTGACTCTCCTTCAGTGACTCTTATTCAGTGACTCTTGTTCAATGACACTTATTCAATGACACTTATTCAGTGGCTCTTGTTCGGTGACTCTTGTTTAGTGATTCTTATTCAGTGATTTTAATTAATTGACTCATTGTTTAGCGACTCTAGTTCAGAGACTCTTCTTCCGTGACTTTTGTTTGGTGACTCTTATTTAATTGTTCTAGTTCAGTGACTTTTGGTCAGTAACTATTTTTCAATGACTCTTGTTCAGTGACTTTGATTCTTTCGCTCTTCTTCAGCGACTTTTGATTATTAAATCTAATCAAATCCTGAGAGCTGGTTCTGTTTAGGTTTTTAGGTCCCTCAAAACGGACTATAAATCGAATATCTTAAACTAATAAATTCCCGAACCTGATCCTGAATCGGAACTCATCTGTTTGGAAAAGCGTTCAGTTTAAAAAATTACTTAAGTCACGTTCATAAGAACTTATATAAATTTCTGAGCATTATAAAGTCATGATACGGGCTTAAATTTATATCTAAATTTCTTATACACCTATACATCATTTCACGGCAGCCCTGCTTAACGGCCACACAATATTTGGCACCAAGTTTCACTTAGCTAAGAAAGGACGCTAACGGCCCCAGAAAAACAAAATTTCTTAAAAATTAGAAAGACTGTCAAAGACGAAAGATAAAAATAAAAGCTCTGCTTTTATGCGAGTATGCGAGTCCTTTCAAAAGAACTGGTAGATATACGCACTAAAGTTTGAATATACGATTTTTCTAAATTAGACCGTGATAAAACTTGCATCAGGGAAAAAAGGGAAAGTTGGATATATAATAACACATTAAATAATCTTCCTATAAGTCAAATGTCCATTCCAGAAAAATCCAGAAGCTTTCAAAACAAAGCTGAAAGGAGAGGCAGCAAGCTGCAAATCTAATGAGACTTGACCTTACTGGAAAAGGATAAATTCGTGAATGCATGTTTTTAAAAGATCTTTTGACAATAGTTCCCGGTTTCAACGCTTCTTGTGATAACTTATTACAAAGTTTATTTTTTATCTGTCAGAGAGTCAGAAAGTTAAAAAAAAAGAAGCCATCAGTAATTTGGCTGTCAAACCAAAATTAATGTTTGAGGGATTGTTTTCAGAAATTTTTCTATCCTGAGGTAAACGCATATTTGCTTCGGCTCGGCCGAAGTTTTGTATATATTGCAGCCTCCACTGAAAACAAAAAAGTTTTTCTAACTAAGACACTTTGCAGACTCTACTTTTCTTTGACTGCTATACTATATAGATGTCCGATTTCGACCAAACTTTGTGGAGTCATGGTAAAGCATATCAAAGTAAGAAATACGAATTTTGGAGGCGTTTCCATTGAAAACAAGAAAGTTTTTCTCACTAAAACTGTTTTTTTGACCGATCGTTCCCATGACAGCTACATGCTATAGTCAACCCATCCGGCCGGTTACGACAAATGTGCAGCGTATATGTACAAAAGACTTCGTACAAAGTTTGGTGAAGATAACGTTCAAACTGACGAAGGAGATAGCATAGAAACAGACTGACGGACAGATGGACGGACATACGGACATTGCTAAATCAACTCAGCTCGTCGTGCTGATCAAGAATATATATACTTTGTGTGGTCGGAGATGCTTCCTTCAATGCTTTACAAACAGCCGGACAATTTTATAATACCCTCTGCAAGGGTATAAAAATGTATCCCAAAGTCGTATCCTCCCTCGCTATCGGACGACCAGATTCGACTGGAAACATATAAGTAGAATTTTTGACAAAGATTGGATATCTAGATATCTAGTCTCATTACTTGCAAATCATTAGCAAGCTCTGACTGCGTAAAAGCATTTTCATCATCACAGATTGATGATTTATCTTCTGTAAAGGATCAGATTGTTGCATTGACTACTGATGC
Organism: Lordiphosa collinella; assembly: GCA_018904265.1. NCBI lineage: Eukaryota > Metazoa > Arthropoda > Insecta > Diptera > Drosophilidae > Lordiphosa > Lordiphosa collinella. The sequence continues at coordinate 121,266 of JAEIFV010000502.1, read as the reverse complement.
AGGACTGTAAGACTGCACGATCAATGATGTTGAACAGTTAATGAATTTTAAAAGAGAATCATGGAGACACAATAAGAGGAAAATGTTTAGGAACAAAGTGGCGATTCAATATCCATTGAAATAATAAAAAAATATCTTGGTCAGTTTGATGAATTGACTGATAAAATGTACCTTTCAAATCCTTTTCAAAGCCGTAGTGCACCCATTTTACTGAAGATATTATTCCTGCCGTTTCGCACTCTAAAGACATTAAAAACAAGTAAGGGAGCTGTAGTCAAATGCCCCGACTCCAAAATACTCTGTTCCCTTGATTTCGTGTGTTTTCATTTACATACACACACACTCACACATACACACACACTTCAACATACACATAAACGCACGCAAGCACGCGCGCAGGGCGTAACTGAATGCAAGACCCCTCTCTCCTACATACAAAATTGATTCGTATATAGCTTCAGTGTTTTTTGTCCGATCTTCTGTACTTTTCAGAATAGATAGATAATGGGCCTTACTTCATATATCTCAAGGGTCTAGCTTAAAAATTGTGGCTCTGACAGTTTTTTGCGCTTAAATGGGGGTAAGGGGAGAAACTTTCCAAATCTGAAACAAACTCGATTTGGATCTGGTATACACCTACCTACATGCAAAAATTTGTGGCGGACGGACGGACAGACGGGCATGGCTAAATCGACTCGGCTGTTGATGCTGATCAATAATATATATACTTTATAGGGTCGGAATACCTGTTACGTACTTTTGCACAACTTCAACATACCCTTTTCCCATTTTTAATGGGATTAGGGTATAAAAATGCCAACGGCCTCATTACTTAATGTGTATTAAGAGTTTGAAAAGAAAATTAAAGCAAAAGTCATGTTTTAAAGCTTCAGAGGATACTATCTTCCATTTCAAAGACATGTAAGTATTGGAAGAGGACGTTGTGAAGCATTACACTACTGAACTTGATCTAACGGCTGTAGACTGAGGTATAGAATAGCTTGGTAAATTATAAGCGTCCTTCTTAAAACAAAAAAATCTTCAAAATTCTCTGAAAAAAATGGAACATTTGTTAAACGACCTAATATTTTAAGAACCATAATTCGAACCAATACTTTTAGTTCGACAAGCTTGGGAAACGGTTCGCGAACCGAACCTTAGACTTCACGATGTGTCCCCTTCTTCTTACTTCTTAAAGATGTCACATTGTACTTGGCCTACTTTTATGGACTCGATTGTGGTCAGGTGACGAAAGTAAGTTGTACGATTAGATGGCATCGATTTTATAGATTAGCCAACGGCATGAGTATGAACATTAGCTTGCTAAATCGCACTTTGCCTGGTTTAAGTAACATGGCTATAAATAAGTAAGCGTGGGGAAAACACAAGGGACTCCGAATCCAGATATTGAATTTGTCCCTGGCTTAGATACTCCACGAGATACCGAAATGCTGAAATCAGACTCAAGTGCCGGTACACTTGATCGTAGGGAGCTCACTGATAAGCGCTGGTACAATGTTTGCTTTAGTGAATTGGTATTGAAAATGAAAATTAAATTGAATAACCCAAGTGTCTTCTGTCAATAATTCTGTTGTTCCAATTATTACCCACAACATGTTTCCAAGGCTAAGAGAACGAATGACCACCGCGCCGCGTCGTGTGTATGACGGGCCCGAAGAAAATCTGTGTAAGTTTGTGTGGTTCACAGACAGCACTTTGTTGCAATTCCCTTTTCATCTAGTGTATGGAGTGCCACCACTTGGAGCCACTTCTAGTGACCGCAGACGTTTGGATCAATCAAATGATGACAACTCTGACTCGGACAAAGAGGAGGTAAGGCTTACCAAAAGTTGGCTTTCAGTTCAATGGGAATTAAGAATCAACACAATTAATAATGATGGTCATAAATTTAGTCTAGAGATAAAGTTACTTGGAACTGAAGAAATGTTAGGTGCAGTTACCGGAAGTTGTATGGACAATGTAGACTCCACACGTGGCGGGACTTTATCTGTTTAGAAGGTACAATAACAAAAAAGCACAGAAGGAATTTGGAATGTTAAAGTGGGGGAAGTACCTTGGTGTTCAGTAGATGCCTACGTGGTTCGCGGTTTTCTGTTATTTAAGATCTGAAATGAGTTCATTTCTTACATCTCCTTCTCAAACACATCCCTCTATATCAGGGGCGCCCCATAGCGCCTTACGCCTGCGCAGTCACTAACACAAATAAAAAAAAAATTGTTCAAGCAACAACAACCACAAGAAAACTAAAGAGAAACCCGATTCTTGCCTGTGTTTGTGTGCTTGTGGCTGCAGCGCATACGTATTGTTGTTGCCTTCAATTTCGCAAGAGCATAGGACTGGAAGAGAAGAGAGACACATACAAAGTTGTTGCAATTTCATCATGCGTGAGTCCTATACTCGCGAGAAAGGCTTTGCTCGAAGCGTCAACACATGCGTCTGAAGCGTATAGAGTGCGGGCACCCCAAAACTAAGAGAGTGAACAAATAAGCAATTTGAGTAATTTCAGTTTTTTTTAAAACGTTCAGTGAGATGCAGAGAAGCAAGCGTCTACACACAGTAAAGTTAGCTTCATCGTGTAAACCCCCGACTAAGTTTAGTAGCATTAAAACAGAAGACCAAATGAAATTGTTCAGTAAAATATTAAAAAATCATACAATTTTCTTCATGTATTAAAGATTGAAAGCCTTAATCAACTGGCACACTCATTAGACTACAAATGCAGCTTCCTGGTGTAGTTGAAAAGTAAATCACATTTTCTATGACTCAAATCAATCGGCCACGCGGGGGCGGGTGCTGGGTCGTTGCTTCTGCTTATCAGCATTGAACTTGACACTCAAAGCTCGTCGTAGGTTAAAACAGCCGCTGCACTAAGCTCCAAGTCAGAGAGCATGACATCTGCCAAGCGAGAGCAAAGCTTAAGTTAATTGAAAAGACTTCACCGACCGCCTCCCCCGCCTGCATGCTTTACCGTATTTATCTAAAACTTTGTATTTGATTTTGTTCTTGCTGCCCCTTTATTTTTTGGTACTCTCACACTCTCTGACTCTCTTTTGCTCTCGGATCGCTTTAAAACGCAGCTTGCACAAGGGCAGCGCATCATTTATCGTTGGTCGTCACCCCCGTCCACCTGACCAGAGAGAGACCTCTGGCACCTGTTTTTTATTTTTTTTTTGTATATTATTGTTTAATTTCTTTTTTTGTTATTTTATTGTATTTTTTTGGTTGCTGCTACAATAATTGTCGAAATCTTTACGTGCGTGCATTTTTGGACATTCCAAAAAGATTTTCGTTTTGCTGTTGTTGCTGTACATTTCATTTGGTTGACCGTTATGCGCATTGCGGTAAAATGAGCGAAACTAAAGTAGAGACCCCCAGCAGCAACTACAACAACAACATCAGCGACGGCGGCAGATCGAAGGAGCTGACAAAAATTGAAGTGACTGCGGCAGAGAAACAAAAGGTAAATGTGTAATAATGTTGTGTGTGAAGCAGTCGAAAAAGCTGCTGCGCCATATAAACGGGAACATGAAAAGAAATCAGTCAAAAAGCGTCAGCATCTGATCACTTTCAAGTGACAATTGAGAAAGTACATACAAGCATAAGTACATAAGTAAGTACATTTTGTACGGATGCATGTAAGACAGATTTGATCGCTTCTCGGTATATCTAGAATGCTACCTGAAGACACATTAGACTAGTTGATTAAGATCTTGCCCAAAATCAAATCTCATTTTTCTCAGATGTCAAACTTATATTTTGGTGAATGATTTTAAATGATGTTTAGGTTCTTGTTTATTTTGGTTCAGAATGACGCTTCTAAACTACCAAACGATTTATCAGGAATGCAGTATTGTTTGTTTGTAGAACTTTCAATAATTTTACAACACTTCAAGTCTTTTACACTTAGTCCCCCTTAACCCCCGCTGGTACCGATTGTGATTCTTAATTTTAATCGGTCTTTTTTGGTATTTGGTTTCACATTGGGTACTGCTTTGATTCCCTTTCCCTTATTATTATAAGTAGTGAACTGTATTTATATTACACTACAACGACGGAAATCAATCAAAAAATAAAATGTGCCTTCACATTCTTGAGTTTAAGTATGGTACTAAAGCGATAAGAAAGAACTACATTCCACCCTGTACACATATATTTAATTTATCTTGTACACTATTTCACCCACAATTTGACTATCTATCCGTTTCGTTCGTTCTACTAATTACACAAAATTACATAAAAAGGTAACTTTTTAACCAGCAAAGTAGCAAACGTTCCTAATTGGCCATGCTCCCATTTTCGCTTTCGCAAAAACCTTGCGATTTGATCGCCAAATCGTAAAAGTTGGTGCTCCGACATTCGGAAATCGTAAAGTTTTGACGTTTTTAAAACGGCGACATCCGAGTCCGTGAAATGAAAGTAAATTTATTTTATAGGTTGATGCACAAACAGACACCCCACGGAAACTTCGGCTCGGCCGAAGTTTTGTATACCCTTGCAGCTTCCATTGAAAACAAAAAAGTTTTTCTAAGACTACTTTTTGGACATTACTTTTCTTGGGGATCTATACTATAAAGATATCTGATTTCGATTAAACTTGGTGAAATCATGGAAAAGCATAATACACTGTTAATTGCGAAATTTGGAGGCGATCCCATTTAAAACAAAAAGTTTTTCTCACTAGAACTTATTTTTCGACCGATTATTCATACTGCAGCTATATGCTATAGTCCTCCGATTTTGATAAAACTTTGTTGAAATGTGTCCAAAGTATATAAAATAAGTGTATGCCAATAAAAAGGACGTTTTCATTAAAAACAAAAAAGTTTTCTTCACTCGAACTACTTTTTCGACCGATTGTTCCTATGGGAGCTTTATGCTATTGTCATCCGATTTCGACCAAACTTTGTAGAATTGTTTAAAAATATATAAATTAAGTGTATGCCAATGATAAGGACGTTTTCATAAAAAACAAAAAAGTTTTTCTCACTAGAACTAATTTTTCGACCGATCGTTCCTATGGAAGCTATATGCTATAATCATCCGATTTCGACCAAACATAGTGAAATCATGGGAAGGGATAGTAAACTAAGAAATACGCACTTTGGAGGCATTTCCATTAAAAACAAAAAGGTTTTTCCTCACTAAAACTAGTTTTTCGACCGATCGTTCTTATGACAGCTTTAGGCTATAGTCATCCGATCCGTCCGGTTCCGACAAATGAGCAGCGTATTTGTACCAAAAGACTTAGTGCAAACTTTGGTGAGGATAGCTTTAAAACTGACGGAGGAGATAGCATAGAAACAGACGACGGACAGGGCTAAATCAACTCAGCTCGTCATGCTGATCAAGAATATATATACTTTATGTGGTCGGAGATGCTTCCTTCTATGCGTTACAAACATCCGGACAATTTTATAATACCCTCTGCAAGGGTATAAAAAGATACTTGAAGTTCTGTGGCACCGACGACTTTTTTGATATATTTGCAAACCAACCGACGGCAAAATCTCTAGAGAATTTGTGTGTCACCCCTTATATAACAAGTTTGTATGTAAACCACAGTTTTCGATCTAAAATAAGTAGTTTTTAATGGAAATGTCTTTTTTTTAGTACCAATAAAGCATTTTGCAATATTTTTAAAAATCCCCCTCTAGAGTTCCCTAAAGCACTTTTAAAGCAGCTTAGTAGAGTCAGAATTATTTTTAACTAAGGACCTGAACTGAAAGCAATACCACCGAATAAAATACTCTTTTCAGCTAGATTTGACCCACTTTCTCATTTCTTGAGACACCCGTTGATCACCTTCAACCTGTAATGCTGTAAACTCCATTGTCAGTTTACTCTCAGAGAAAACTGGCTAGTCTAGACCCAAGTTAGACAATCGCTTTGTTGCGATTCACACTTTGTAATTAGTTGTTGCATCTCTCTCTCCCTGCCCGCCCTCCTAAATGTGGTTAATTTATTTGCCTAGGCCAACTGTCTGGCGAAAAAAAAATCGAACTTTAAAGCTCGAGGCCGAGCATAGCTCGTTCTTAGTTCGATTTCAAACGTTGACAGATACACGACTCTCGGTTTTCGATCTCTCGGATCTTTAAATGATCATTACATAAATTCAATAAAAACAGTTTTGAATCAACTATGACCAATGGCCGTAACCATTGAGAATTGTAAATCGACGATGGTGAGTGAGTGAGTGAGCGTTGAGAGGAGAGACCTGGCAGGGACGGATGATGTGTGAGCAGAATTCACAATTTGCTTATCAATGGTTTTTTGGCCAAACGACCATAAAACCCGTTGGCGTCGTTCACCTTGGCCATAAACAACCAACCAAAACAAAAACGAAAATGAAAACATCAAGCAGAAAAAAAAAACGGTTAGAGAAAACGAACACAACTAACATGAGAATAAACATATTTAAGTAGAAATCAGGGGGGAGATTACACTTTTTAATGGACAAACAATGGATGGATTTAAATATCCTCAATGGTCACTAAAGTTGATCACTTCTGCTTCAGCTGCTTCTTTTGAATCCATTGTAGAACTTGGAATGTAGAATGAAGCAAAACTGTGGCTTGGTCCATATATACACCTAATGTTTTGGTTGAGTCCACATACAAATTGTTGACCTAGTCGCGTTCAACTGAGCGCTGGACAGTGATTGATTTGGTTCTGTATTTATTAACAGACCTCATAAACTACTCAATTTATTACTTCTCCAAATAGAGAAAAGCTTAATTCGGCCCCCGAAGTCTGTATACCCTTCAGTTTATAAGCACTATCTTTGAAAACCAAATCGTTGCTATTCGGTTCACTGGTTGACACAGTTTATAAACCTCCGGCTTGGTACAAAGCTTGGTTTTTGGAGCTAACAGAACCAGGTTTCCGCTTCGGTTTAGCGGTTCACTCTTAATTTATTATCAAAGGTTGGGGATATGGGATTACATGTTTAAAATTACCGGATATCTCAGATCTCATTCTTAAAGGCCAGTGTGACCCATCATCAGCTAATTTAAAAATGCCATGAACCTGAAACAACGCGATGCATCGGTGTAATTCTATTGTTAGTTCTGGCCACACCCCTATACGTTCCACGTTGACGTCGGTCTATGAGTGCTCTCCATTGTAGAGGATCGACAGGCAAAATCTAACCTAACCGAAAGTTGTACTTCTCAATCGATTTAAATTTCAAAATTTAGAAGAACTGTTTAAATTTTCGATTTGTTTTCGAAAGGACGCCGGATCGGTTTGTGCATCGATTTACGAACTTAAACAAGCTGCTTGGTTTTGTTTGGTCCAGAGTCTGTTTGGATCCCTGTTATATACTTTACGGGGTAGGGAATGCTTGGCTTTATGCGTTACAAATTGAAGACCAATTTCATAATTCACTCTGCAAGGGTATACAAAATGTCGTTTTAACTTACCTGATTTAACTTAGAAATTTCCCACACTCAGGGCTATTAGCTCATCTTTTTAAATAATATGAGAGTGTGAGAGTTTGCTTTCTAATTTGTGAGTTTAAAAATAGCTGGGATTAAACCGACGACTGCCGCACAGTAGACGCTACACACCACCTTTACTACTAATAGTTATACTATTTAGAGTTAAAATGGAACAAGAACCAGGGTTCGAACAGGCTCTTGAAAGCTAGCTTTAGGTTTTAATCCTTTGCCTTTATTGCTGAGCTGAGAGCCGTAGCCTAAAATGCGTAGCCCAAACGGCGATAAATACAGCCCTTGGCGAGAGCAGCGAGCTAGGTCTTAGTTTTATGCTGCGATCCTTAGACCTTCGTCTCGCTGGTTACAGGCGAAAATATTTATACCCTTGCAGAGGGGTATTATAAAATTGTCCGGATGTTTGTAACGCATTGAAGGAAGCATTCCCGACTACATAAAGTATATATATTCTTGATCAGCATGACGAGCTGAGTTGATTTAGCCCTGTCCGTCTGATCGTCCGCTGTGCATCTGTCTGTTTCTATTATATCTCCACATTTGTCGGAACCGGCCGGTTCGGATGACTATAGCATATAGCTGTCATAGGAACGGTCGATCGAAAATGTAGTTTTAGTGAGAAAAACTTTTTTGTTTTCAATGGGGAACGCCTACAAACATCGTATTTCTTAGTTTACTATGCATTTCCATGATTCCACCAAATTTGGTCGAAATCGGACATCTATATAATATAGCTGTCATAGAAAAGTAGAGTCTGAAATGTAGTCTAAGTTTAAAAAACTTTCTTGTCTTCAATGGAAACGTCCTTAAAATTGGCATGTATTTGTTTTATACGCTTCCACACGATTCTACAAAGATTGGTCAATATCGGATGATTATAGCATATAGCTGCCATAGGAACGATCGGTCGCTAAAACTAGTTCTTGTGGGAAAAACTTTTTTATTTTTAGTGGAAACGTCTCTTACGCTGGCATATATTTATATCATATGCTTTTACACAATTCTACAAAGTTTTGGCAAAATCGCATGACTATAGCATAAAGCTGCAGTATGAAAGATCGGTCAAAAAATAAATTTTAGTGAGAAAAACTTTTTTGTTTTTATTGGGATTGCCTCCAAATTTTGTAATCAACAGTTTGTTATGCTTTGCTATGCAATTTCATTATTTTCGTGTGGTTTACATCCCTGGTTTTAATCAGTGCTCAGAGGAGACGCGCTCTGGCTCTTTTCGACTCTCGCTTAGAGCCATGGGCACAGAATGGCTCGCAGATATTGCCTTTTGCTCTTGACTCTCAGATCTCTCTCTGTCTCAGCTGTTGACAGATGACAGTCATTGGTCCAGAGCCAGGAGACAGCCGTCCAATCAACTTCAATTTCAATCGGTGTTTGGAAGAGACTCGCTCTGGCTCTATTCTACTCTTGCTTAGAGCCGAAAGCTCCGAGCAACTCTCAGCTCTTGACTCTAAGCTCTTTAATATGAGCTATTGACTCTCTGCTCTTGTCAATCTGATCTTGACTTTAGCTCTTGAATCTTAGCTATCGACACTTTGCTTTTGACAATCAGCTCTAGACACTCTGCTCTTGACTCTCAGCTAAGAGATGATGCTCGAAAGCTAGGAGCCAGAAATGGTCTTTTGTTAGAGACTCTGAGAAAGCCACATCTCTCAAGGGTAAAAGGTCATTAAAAAAATAGGGGAATGTTAACATCGGCTCGGATGAAGTTTTGTATACCCTCGCAGTTTGTTTTCCAAAATAAGACTTCTTTTTGGACCTTAATTTTCTATGGGAGCTATACTATATATGTCCGATATCGACCAAACTTTGTGGAATCATGGGAAAGCATAGCAAACTAAGAAATACGAAGTTTGGAGGCGTTTTCATTTAAAACAAAAAAGTTTTTCTCACTAGAACTAGATTTTGACCGTTCGTTCCTATGACAGATATATGCTAAAGTCATCTGATCCGGCCGGTTCCGACAAATGTGCAGCGTATTTGTACTAAAAAACTTTTTGCAAAGTTTGGTGAAGATAGCTTTAAAACTGACGGAGGAGATAGCAAAGAAACAGACGGACAGACGGACAGGGCTAAATCAACTCAGCTCGTCTTGCTGATCAAGAATATATATACTTTATGAGGTCGGAGATTCTTTCTTCAATGCGTTTCAAACATCCGGACAAGTTTATAATACCCTCTGCAAGGATATACAAAATTTATGAAGTCGGATCTCTAGGATTTGTCTATAAGTTCTAGGAATGTACTTCGAAAACGGAGAATGTCGGCTAGAAAAAGTTACGTACTATGTATCTTACACACCCTATTGATCGTATGAGTATAAACTCTCCTGGCTAAGATAAAATTAAGGTGAAGAAATACTATAGAAAATTGGGAATATTGACCGGTAGAGGACGACAAAGCAATTAGCAACTTTAAAGAATAGAATGCAGGCTGATGACATGTATATTAAAAGGTCGGCAGGCAAGTGTGGTAGACTTACAGGTATACATGTTGGACAATTAGTGTCAAGTCATCTCCTAAGGTTCAGTTTCGTCTTTCAGCGGTCCCCTTTGTAGAGGGTCGGAATTAAAATAATCTTAGAAACACGAAATGAATAATTATCATTGGCTAGAGGAAGGCGATTCACGTTTTAAGACTCATCAGAGAACTGAACCGAACCGAGCCGTTTTTCTTTGTGGTTTTCGGTTCGGCTCAGCAAAGGAAAACGGTTCGGTTTGCGGTTCAGTTCACCAGCTGGAAAAGCGGTTCGGTTTGGTTCGGTTCAGAACCGGTTTTCATCTCAGATTAAAACTGAAGTTGTTTCGAGACTAATAACTCTTGCAGCAGACGGTAGCACTCATCCAAATACTATACCCTGGAGCTTCGACTTCTACTCTATCCTCTAGTTAATCCCACTCTCTATACAAACCCCATTTCCTATTAACTTTCCTTTTTTAACATTCTTTCTCTTATCCCTACGTACAACCACTCATCCAAATTGATGGTTTCATTGCTTGATATCTTGATATCGGCGAATATCGGACTTTGATATCGGGCTAAGTCGGCTCATCTCACTAGTTCCTGACAGCTTTCCCGGAACGTTATTGTTTAGAATATCTCATTTTTCATCTCTTTTGAAGAGTCGTTTCAAAAACGAATAGGTTTCGTCACGTTTAGGCAATATATCACAGATATTAATGTTCTTAGTAAGAACGATCTTTCTTTGACTACTAATGTTTTCGTTTGACCATATACTTTTGATTGATAGTACTTTAGAGCTTAGCTGGTAAAGAATCACAAAATCAAACTTAACTTTCTATCCAACCGTACAGATTGATTTACCCCAGTATTCAAACTCGTCTTTTCTTTTTCAGGAACCCTTGCCATACCCCAAATCAGTGGCCTTTATTATCAGCAATGAGTTCTGTGAACGTTTCAACTACTATGGCATGCGCAGTGAGTTCTGAGAAGTAAATCAACTTAAAATGTATACTCTAACTTCTTCTCTACCTCAGCTATTCTTGTGCTCTACCTTACCCACAAGTTGGGCTACAATGAGGAAACCTCCACCGTACTTTTCCACACCTTTACCATGTTGGTTTATATATTTCCACTGGTAGGAGCACTCATAGCCGATGGTTGGTTGGGTAAATACAAGACCATACTATACCTATCGATAGTCTATAGTTTGGGTGCCATGATTGTGTCTTTTGGAGCAGTACCGCTGGACGGCATGCCTACCAAGTAAGTGGATACTTTATAGGGTTGATTGATTGATCTTCTAATCTTATTTTGCCTCTCCTCTAGGTTGGTAACCATCATAGGTCTAGTCTTGATAGCAATGGGCACGGGTGGTATTAAGCCCTGCGTGTCGGCCTTTGGCGGCGATCAGTTTGTACTGCCCGATCAAAGTGCTCAGCTGGCCAAATTCTTTTCCCTATTCTATTTTGCCATCAATGCGGGATCCATGATCTCTACTACCGTAACGCCTGTTCTGCGAGCGGATGTACATTGTTTTGGCGATGAGGACTGCTTCTCCTTGGCGTTTGGAGTGCCGGCTGTGCTGATGATTGTCTCCGTGTTGATCTTTATAGCGGGTCGTAAGCGTTATAGGTGCAATCCTCCTGCTGGCAACATGATCTTTGGTGTCTCTCAGTGCATCACCGATGCCTACCGTGGCTGGCGCAAGCAACGCAAGGTGGCGCCCAAAAAACACTTCCTGGACTATGCAGAGCCCACGGTGGGTGCCAAATTGGTGTATGAAACCAAATGTCTGGGCAAGATTCTGGTGCTGTATCTACCGTTCCCCATTTTCTGGGCTCTGTTCGATCAGCAGGGTTCACGTTGGACTTTCCAGGCCACACGCATGGACGGCGACGTGTTGGGCTTTCAGATTAAGCCTGATCAGATGCAAGTGGTCAATCCACTGCTTATACTCGCCTTCATACCACTCTTCGACTATGCGATCTATCCACTGTTACGGGCCATTGGTATTAAGCGTCCCTTGCAGAAGCTGACCATAGGTCTACTGCTTGCGGCCTTGGGTTTCTTCCTATCGGCAGCTCTAGAGATGAAAATGGAGGAGGCAGCTCCAATGGCGGCACCAACTGAAAGTACTATGGCACATTTGCGTTTTTACAACGGGATGCCCTGTCGCTATGACTTTACCACCGATTTGGGTGGCAAGCGATCACCGATGCGCAGCATAGAGCCCCTGAGCATGTGGTCGGATCTGGCTTTACATGCACCAGAACCAGCGGAATATGACTTCAAGGCAATGACCACAAACGACAAATGCCCGAACATAGATGCCAAAATACGTGTACTTCCCGGAAAATCCACCAGTTATTTCATTGCTCACAATCAATTGCATGAATTTGCGGATGGCCTGGAGAGTGCTCCCAATTTGAATAATGCTCCACTACTGAGGACTCTAATGAATACACCAAATGGAGAAGGACCCATATTGCTGAAGGCGCCGGGAACAAAAGTGAAACCTTTAACTCTGGACAGTCGTAATGTGTCCGAAGTGCATAAGGTAGCACTGGGATACGGCGAGGTGGATATCAATGGAAAACGTGCAGCTAGCTTTGAGGCCAAGAATGGAGGACTATTCAGTCTGCTGGTGGAGGGCAATGCACAGGATGGATATGTAAGTAAAGTGATAACTCAATATAAGGTCAATATAAGAAAATTGTCCATCGGTTTAGAAATTTTTGGTTAACTTTTGTACTTGTGTGCTGTTAACAGGTACGCTCTAAGTTTAACCCATGAACTTTTACCGTTCATATAAACCAGAGGTGCCCAGACCAAGCTTACGCCCATGTAGACACCAAGGCCCGCCGCACTCAGACAGCCGAGCAGTGCAACTACAACCGCTAGAATTAGGTCAGAACAATGTACTTTTACAAACAGACACAAAGAGCCTCTTTCTGTGGCAGACAACAGAAGAGCTACTTAAGTATAATTAACTGTCCTGCTTTGAAAATAAGATCCAACATTTGCACCATGCTTGATGGTACCAACGTGGGCTTTTAAGACTTACACAGGACTGTTCAGGCTTTGGGATTTCGACAAAATTGGTCCTACATAAAGTACATGGTCTGTTGATGATACAAGCACTATTTATTCTCATTCACCATAAGTGGTGACCAAACATCTTCTACATAGCCCAATATGTCACATAAACTTTCAAATAACAAAGGAAATTCTAAGTTGTTCTGACAGCTATCTAGAAGATGTTGTGGCAGCTCTGGCCACACTTATCGCGTCGGGGTCACCACTTATGGTGAATGAAAAGTTCACGTCGAATCGGACATCTATATAGTATAGCTCCCATAGAAAAGTAATGTTCGAAATGTAGTCTTATTTAGAAAAACAAACTGCAAGGGTATACAAAACTTCGGCCGAGCCAAAGTTAACTTGTGTGACTTACAAGCCCAAACAGACGCCTCACTGGCACATAAACAAAGACAAAGAGGTCGGCGAATGAGCAGAAAAAAATTGATTGTTCGTTGAGCACAGACCGATTTGTTCAAGAGATGATTTGAACGGTTCATCTTTGACTCTTTGCTTAAAGGGTCCGTAAATAACAGTTATTTTTGGACAACGAATAACGGCCAACAGTCATTTACGAGCGCTGGTTATGATATAATGATCAAATTTTATATCGATTTTTGAAAAATTTAAAAACTGAAACCCGAAATCCTATCGGCCATCCAATCGCTGCCCGACAACAAAGCAGCAGGAGTAGACGGCATACCGGCGGAGTTCTTCAAACGCCAACCGGCAACAGCGGTGGAGTTACTTTATCCGGTAATACAACGGGCATGGGAAACTGAGGAGCTCCCTTCGGAATAGTTTAAGGGCATCCTGGTGAAAATCCCCAAAAAAGGTGACCTGCGCGAGTGCGACAACTGGCGTGGAATCTGTGTGCTGCCAACTATTTCGAAGCTCTTAGCAAAAATAGTTCTGGATCGCCTGAGAGACACCATTATGGACACCATAGGCGAAGAGCAAGCCGGATTCAAACAGGGCTCGTCGTGTATGGACCACATAAGCACTGTGCGCATACTGATCGAGCAATGCATCGAACTTAACTCAGACCTGCACATGGTATTTGTGGATTTCGCTAAAGCCTTCGACAGTGTGAGCAGGGAGTGCATATGGCAGGGACTCCGAAGGAGAGGGATACCGGAAAAACTTATTTCCCTCATCAGAGCGACATAAGACAGCGCCCAGTGTAGAGTGCTTCACGGTGGAATGCTATCACAGCCTTTTCCAGTCCTGAGCGGCGTTCGGCAGGGATGTGCTCTGTCGCCCATTTTGTTTATAATGGTGGTTGCAGACGTGTTCGCTACAATGCAACCTGCTCCCAACAACAGCGGCATTGGGTGGTCAATGACTACAAGACTGCGGCATCTGGACTATGCAGACGATATATGCCTCCCGTCAAATAGGCTAAGCGACCTGGCCCACCTTGACACCTCAGCTAAATCGGCAGGCCTCAAAATCAACACGAAGAAGACAAAAGTGCTCAGCATCCGTTCCGGACAATCCCAGGCTCTGGTTTCGGACGAAGAGCCAATTGAGCAAGTTGAGCAATTCAGCTACCTGGGAAGCGTAGTCGCTGCTGATGGAGGGACGGAGCTTGATGTGGATGTGCGCCTTCAAAAGGCTGAAGGTGCCTATGGGATGCTGTCATCTGGTATCCACACTGGCTCAAAATCAGGCTCTTCAAGTCCAACGTAATGCCAGTACTCTTATACGGTTCTTCCACTTGGAAAATTAAAGCTTCCATAGTGGCGAAACTCCAAACATTTCTAAACCGTTGCCTGTGACGCATCTACTGCATATTCTGGCCTGATGGAATACGGAACTCTGAGCTACTTAAACGAGCAAATATGGAGAGTGTCGACATCATGATACGCAGGATGAAATGGAGCTGGATGGGACATACGTTGCGGAAAAGCGAGAACAACATCGCAAGAAAGGCAATGGATTGGAACCCGTTGGTCGGAGTCGGGCGGTCACGTGGCAGACCCAAATAATCTTGGAGGAGGACTGTCGGTAGAGAGGCGCAAAGCATCGGGAAATGTTGGGTAGAACTGAAAGCGACGGCCAACAACAGAGTTCGCTGGAGGAGAGGAGTGGTTGATGCCCTATGTCCCACAAGGGATCGAAACTAGAAGATGAAGACCGGCTTTTGACCTTACAAAATAGCTGTATCTGGTGGGGAAACAACTAAATTGGCCACGCAGATGCGATTAATTTAGCAAGAGGCATAGGAGAAAGAGTAAGAGGAGAGAAGGCATACGCACTACTTTTTGCTATTGAGCTATGCTTGAGTCTCTCTGCGTGCTGCAATGTCTATGCGTAAAACAACAACGAATGCGGGGCTTGCGCATAGGTTGTGGGCACGTAAACGTTTCCTAGTTGTATCTGGAGGATTTCTGTCTTGCATGCAATAAGAGTTTCATGCATGAGACAATTCTAGTGGTAAGGTTATCGTACAGAGCGAACAATAGTAGACTTAATTTGTATCCTTGTTAAGCAAGTCTGTTTAAAAGAAACCAGAGCAATGTTTTCCTTTTCCTTGTAAGAACAAATATTATCTCTATTGATATAAAATAGTTATTGTCCCCCCGTGAGAAGTGCAATGGTTAATACAATAACATCCTGCTCGAGCTGGTATATACTCATTGAGTGCGATTTTAGCAGACAGGATTGGTCCTAAATAGGTTAAATAACCTGCACGGCAAGTACGAAAATACTTGATTCAAGTACAAAATTCTTAATTAAAGAACAATTTTTTTCAAATTTCCAAATACTTGATTTAAGATTGGGTAATGTTAAAAAAAAAGTCTATAGTCAAACCCGACTAACTTTTAAAAAAGTAGGTACATTATATTCTAGAAACAACTACAGAATGTTCTTGGTTTAAGCCCATAAAAGTCTAAAGCTATTACCAATTCGTTCTTAATATAAGGTCTCCTTATTAAATCCAAGAAGGCTGCACCATTAGTTAACCAAAGGTCAAAAGTCAACCATCACTTTAAAAGTAAACTGTTAGAACTAGTTGGGAATTTTAAGAACAGATTCTTTGAAAAAAATTGCATTTTCCGTTGCAATCTTTTACAATCTTGCAATCTTACTTTCTTTAAATTTTAGTTTCCCGTATTTTCATATCCCCCCAAATCAAAAATGAATATAATTATTACACTCACCTGTTGCTCCAAGTATTCCAAGTATGCTTCAAGTATTTCTTTCATTCATTCCATATTTTCACTCTGAAATCTTCTCCTTTCAGCAATACAACCTGCTTGAGGTAGTGCCCGCCAGTTCCATCTCCATTTTATGGCAACTTCCTCAGATTGTGGTCATGACTGCTGCAGAAATAATGTTCTCTGTAACCGGATTGGAGTTCTCCTTTACCCAGGCACCACCCAGCATGAAATCAGTTTTGCAAGCCTGTTGGCTACTCTCGGTAGCCATTGGCAACATGATTGTGGTGGTGATTGCTGAATTTAAGTTCGTCGATTCACAATCTGCAGAATTTGCTCTTTTTGCCAGTCTGATGCTGGTGGATATGCTCATATTTTTGTATTTGGCCCGCAACTATCGGTACACAGATCACGCGGCAGAGGCTATCAACTTCACTGAAGGGCCAAAGGATGATGATTCATCCAGCAAACGACGTAAAATACAGGAGTTGGCGTCACCACCATCGGCGTCTCCTCAGCAGCAAACTGGCATCACTCAACGCAAACCGGCTGGCAACGAGCCCGGGTATGGAGCCTATCGCAATCATGGTTATGATAATGATAATGATTTCTCTGAGGCTTAAGTCTTGTAGTATTGAAACTTAAAAACCACCTCGAATGCTATTTTATCTCAAATTTAGTTGTAGTTAGATGTTTTTTTAAATATTTATTTCAATTTTTTTGTGTAAATGATTTTGTATTTATTTTTATATATGTGTTTTTTTTATCAAATGTTTTTTTTTTGTAAATACATTTATAATTTATTTTATACATGAAAAAAAAATTTCAAACGTAAAAAACTACTTTTTTACATCTCATGAAATCCCTAAAGGCCCAGACGGACTCATGAAAGTAACGAGAAGTTTCTTACCAAAATTGAGTGAAAAAGAAGCAGACGTAACGATTTTCTTGCAGTTAACATTTTTCCCGACGGACTTAAAAAATTGTTCTTGCGCTTAACAGCACATGCTTGGACTCTATGTTAATAGGCAGTGGGCCTCATTTTGCTTTTAGCAGCTGATGCAATATTGAGGGCACTCTATGCTACGCGCTCTTATACTACATGCAAGCCATCGATCGGCTGGACTTAACTTAAATAAAATAAAATTAATTGCGAACAAATGGCAGAGAAGACAAAACGAAAGTTTCGCTTAGAAATGTTGCGCTAATTTTGGCGGTAACAGATCGGCATGCCATATGAGTTTTATCCCACCCCAAAGCATTTGGACTTAAATTCTGTTAACAAGGCTTGGAGTGAAGTAGCCGAGCTTGTTCAAAAAGAGGGTATGTAAAATATGTGACAGACTAACACTTTGTATAAATTGATTCAAATTTCTACCAATATGTGACAGTTGCTGATTGACTGGATTTAAGGCTTTGAGGGAGAGCAAGTGTTAATTGAAAAATGCCATGAACCTGAAACAACACAATGGGTATGGGTGTAATTTTTTTGTTAATTCTGGCCACACTAGGTATACGTTCCACGTTGACGCAATATGTGGTGGCGTAAGCTCAATTACTTATGTCGTAAGTTCATCTAGGCATTAAAAATTGAATGTTTTATTCCATCCCTAGTACGCAGAACCGCTTACAGTTTGTTAGACGTAATATTTAAGCTTAGCTGGCTACTATTTAGATTAAATAAAAGGGAGCTTTAAAAACTTAAAAGAATTGATCACACTTAGAACCGAATAAAAAGAAAATAGGGAAAGTTAACTTCGGCCGGCCCGTAGCGTTTACTAATAAAAAATACGGTTGCTTAGTCTCAGATTTTGACAAAATTTGTAGAATTGTGTAAAAATATATAAAATAATATACAACGTGAGTAAGGGAATATGCCCTAGCTACTGCCAAGAAACTAATAAGGGTATATGTCTATTGCCGACTACAATCCAAAGGTTTTAATTCGGTCTGTGTACGAGTTAAAGTATCAATTGGAGAGTTTTTAGAGAACTGGTCGCCGAGAAAAGTAGCTTCATCACGGAAAAGCATTATAAAAACATCCTCTTTTAGGTCCGCCCATGGAGGAGCTTGGAGGTAAGTTTGAATCGAATAAGGCTTGTGAGGATTACATGTAATAAGAGTATTAAAATGGTTTCAATCAAAATATGGTTAGTGTGGGGGTGGGTGGGGCGGTGTGCTCGAACGTTCACCACAATTTTAAATTTTTAGGGCTAGTGGCATAAAAGAGATTTGGCGGTCCTAAAGGGTCAGTGGTTCGTGGTCAGAGTGTTTAAGTTTCAATATTCATATTTTAAATTCACTATTTGTGTTACGTATAACAAAACAGGTATACCTTTGCTGGCCAGATGAGTGAGTCGATCACTATAAAACAAACAAACATAAAAAAAAAAAAAAAAAAGTTCAAAAGAGAGTGGAGAGAAATGTGAGTCCACTCAGTTAAAATCAGAGGACAATAAAGACTAAGAAGGGCGTCACTCAAAAGGTATACTAAAGTTTTTAAAATTTAAGATACACGATATAAAAGAGAAACAATCCAAAACAATGGGATTGTGTTAAATGTACGTATTTTCCTACAAAAATAGTTAAAAAGAGGATGTGTGAATGTATTGTAAAAGATCTCAAATTGGTTACAGTATCAGAGTTTTAAAAATGTGTTGGATTTCTTTCCAAAAATCTATTGCAGGGTTATAATCTTGTATTTTTTTTAATATCCTCGGTAGAGTTTTCAGTTTCATTGAAATTAGCCAGTCGATTTGGTTTAAATTCTCAAATTTTTTCATCAATTTCGGTTGAAAGTGTATTAACTGCATCTGCATACTCTTCCAATCGGCTATTGTTGGGGTGTAGTTTAAAATGATGTTCGGTTCTATTAAGATTTGACAGATCTTTATTTTTTACTAGTGACTTAAGAAAACAGATTTTATTCTTAAAGTTGTTAATGGCTGAAATTAGTTGACAAGTAGTTTTATGGCGGCCTTGTAATTGGAGATTATGTTGGTTTATAAAAAGAACAATATCGGTTAGAAACGCCAAATTAATCATAAAAATATAAGCAAATATGCAGAGTAGCCATTGTAGTTTTTTGCAGTGTAGCGCGTAGGCAAAGCGCCGTCAATGTGCTCGACTCGACGGACTGCGACTGACAAATTTTGTTCTCTCTGCCAGTCAGTAAAAGGACTTCGGCATGCCTTCGGCTGCCTATACATGTGAGTTGCCGAAAGTGTTCGGCCCCCGGGGCATGGCTGGGGAACACTGGTGTAGAGCCAATTAAATCTGTTGGCGCTCATTTGAAAATTTTGAATGAACCCTTCTGTGACTCGAACTTGTATTGGGTGAAATCACATTAGACCTTACAATCTCTCATAGCTTTGTCGATATACTCATATCGTTAGCAAATCTTTCAAATATGGCAACTGAGACGTTAGCGTCTGCTTCTTGTATGCTCTGCCTTTCTCATCTACTTAAGAACTTGAGTATTCAGATACAAAATCTGTAATAAAGGGGGACAACTGCCTCCTGGCTTCGCAATTGGACATTACCGAACTGCATTCCATATACTAAATTATTTTATTGTTGCGATTTGAAGTCCTCATTAAATTGTTTGTAAGCCGGGAAAAGTGTAACCGCACCTTTAAAAAATACCAATAACGCCTTATTTGGAGTTCTTGGTATTTTCCCGGACTTCTGAAAGGGGCCCGGAGCCCGGATTTTTCACAAAAACTTAAATAAACTATGTACAACATAGGAAAAACCCCCCGGGCCCGGAATCCCCTTTCGACAGGCCTGATAAGTACCAATAAGTACCGATAAGTACCTATAAGTACATACAAGTACCAATAAGTACATACAAATACCTAAGTATTTAAGTACTCAAGTACCTAGTTACCTTTACCTTAATCTTAACCAACAACAACATCTTAAAAACAACACCTGAAATCAAATTTAACCCCTAGTAAAACCCTCCATACCGAAATTAAAAATATTTCACATCAAAAACCCATTTTAAACTTTGAGCGATTCAAGAGTTACTGAACCACTGTGCGTTGGAAACTTTTGAGAAGACTTGAGAGGGGAAGCAAAGTGGCGTACGTGCAGCAGACATCTCCAGGAAGCTGGTGCCAAATTATATAAAGTTGTGAGTGTTATTTGTTTGGCGCACCACACATTAAATTTTTAACCAAACAATTTTTAGTAGTTTGAACAGTGAACTGTTAAATGTCTGCAGAGTGCTGTTGAGCGCGCATGCCCAGTGCTGGCAGCTGTTACCGCGCCCTGCCAGAGTGACCATTGGCGTGCTGTTAAACGCCATTTAGTTGTCATCTGACCTGTTCTCTGTGTGCCTGACATTCGTCGCGAAGAAGAAGCAGCAGCATAGAAAAAGAAGGTTGAAGAAAAAATCATATGACTTGTCGATCGATAGAGCAGAAAAAAGGTTGCAATTTTTTTGTCAGTCGCCTGCCAAAGTAAGGAAAAGTTGCTTTGTCGCCAGCACCAGCCGAGTCGAGTCAATCACTGAAGGAAATTAACTGAAACTGAAAGAAAAAAGAACAAAAGGCAGCCAAAATGAACAGCTCGGGATTTATGTTCAACGTTGACAATGGCTATTTGGAGGGTTTGTGCCGTGGCTTCAAGTGTGGCATCCTAAAGCAGGCGGATTATCTGAATTTGGTGCAATGCGAGACTCTGGAGGGTGAGTAACTGCCCATACATACATATGTAACCTGCATTTCTCACTCTCTGGTCATGTGACCCAACTGTGAACGTGCGTGTGTGTGTGTATGTGTGCGTGTGTGTCTTGTGATTTGTTGACATTCCGCTCTTCTCTCCCCCACAGATCTCAAACTGCACTTGCAGGGCACCGACTATGGCAGCTTCCTGGCCAACGAGCCTTCCCCACTGTCCGTCTCCGTGATTGATGACAAGCTGCGCGAGAAGTTGGTCATTGAGTTCCAGCATATGCGCAACCATGCGGTGGAGCCCCTGTCCAACTTCCTGGACTTCATCACCTACGGCTATATGATTGACAACATCATTCTGCTGATCACGGGTACACTGCACCAGCGCCCCATCTCCGAGCTGATACCCAAGTGCCATCCCCTGGGCAGCTTCGAGCAGATGGAGGCCATCCATGTGGCCTCCACGCCCGCTGAGCTGTACAATGCGGTGCTGGTGGACACCCCATTGGCTCCATTCTTCGTCGATTGCATTTCGGAACAGGATCTGGATGAGATGAACATTGAGATCATCCGTAACACCCTGTACAAGGCCTACCTGGAGGCCTTCTACAATTTCTGCAAGAACATGGGCGGAGCCACCGCCGATGTGATGTGCGAGATCTTGGCCGTAAGTAGATGGGGGCTCCCCAGGAATTCGGGAATGTGTTTTCTGACTTGTGTGTCTCCCATTTCAGTTCGAGGCCGACCGTCGTGCCATCATCATTACCATCAATTCGTTCGGCACCGAGCTTTCCAAGGACGATCGCGCCAAGTTGTACCCCAACTGCGGCCGAATGTATCCCGATGGCTTGGCCGCCTTGGCCCGTGCCGATGACTACGAGCAGGTCAAGACGGTGGCCGAGTATTACGCCGAATACGCCGCCTTGTTCGATGGCTCCGGCAACAATCCCGGCGACAAGACGCTGGAGGACAAATTCTTTGAGCATGAGGTCAAACTGAACGTGTACGCCTTCTTGCAGCAATTCCACTTCGGTGTGTTCTATGCCTACCTCAAGCTCAAGGAGCAGGAGTGCCGCAACATTGTGTGGATTGCCGAGTGTGTGGCCCAGAAGCATCGCGCCAAAATCGACAACTACATACCCATCTTCTAAAGGGGGAGGAGGAATCCCACGGAGTCGTTGTCCCCATTTTTTTTTTGTTGTTATGCAATTTGTTTAATGTATATTAATAATATTATGCACTACTCTTTGTACGTATGTATGTGTAGGTATTTCTGTTATGAGTATTATTTGAAAACTCCTCCGTTTCCGTTTCCATTCAAGGCCGCCGCACATTTCTACAAAGTCCGCCACTCAAAAGTTAGTCTCGCCCCCTTTTTAGAGGAGTTTGCTTGTCAAAGCATTCTCACAGCATATTGTATCTATATATCTATATATATATATATCTGTGTGTTAACCGACATAAACCTACATCGTATGTATATGAAAGATAAAACCAATATTAAAACAACAAACCATGTTTTCAAACATTCCCTTTAATCAAAGTGTTCATCTTAAGCTGGCGGCGGGAACAACAGTCTTACCGAATTTCAGTTGGGCTTTAAGCGACGATGGCACTATGGAAGGACTTGCCTAAGTATGGCCTTTTTATGCAGACTCCATTGTGAGATTATCATCCCAATGGATTCAATAACTGACTAGCGACTAACGAACTACCCAAACCATAAGAGATAGCAGGAATGCAAACCGGCTCTTAATCGAGCCCTTTATTCCAACCGACGCCCCTTCAAAAATGCTGAACCGAACCGAAAATCACAAAGCAAAACGGTTCGGACATTTGACATTTCAAAAAGCTTTTTGGTACCTAAGTAAAATAATTATATATATGGGCATTTCCGAAAAAAGTCAATTTGTAAAGTTGGGCCAACGCCATCGAAAAAATATTGAATATATTGGCCACATAGTTACCTTTAAGAATATGTTAAGAACATTCTTCTATGACCACCCATAGAACCAATATCAGCACAAATGTTAACCTACTTAGAACACATATTTTGTTGTTCACAAAAAGTCGATTTTCAAATGGCCATTAAGAAAAGGGGCTCCCTAGCTATACCAACTTTTTACTTAACCAATTTTATACACTCTAATGGTAAAACACACTTAAAAACTCTTTGGGTTAGTAATTTAGTTGGATGTAACGGAAAAATAGGGGTTTTTTTCTTTAATTTCACGAGTAAAATACGCGATTTTAGTAGCAAGTTAGTTGCTTTTTAGACATAACTTTTTATTTTCTTTAAGCTGGAAAATAATTTGAATTCGTATAAAGAAAACTCACGTAGATGTTTCAAAATTCTGGCTCTTCGTTTTAATAATGATGGATTTTGGTATACTCTAACAAAATAAGGTAATATATGAAGTAGCGATTGAGTCTTGTATGGAGTTTCGTGAAATTTACTTATGAAATCTTAAAATATTTCATATATTTGTGCACTTTTCGGATATTTTCTTATGTCAAACTGCTTTTATATGCGCCGCAGATAGCAAGCCGGCCATTTATAAGATCTGCACAAAAAATCTAAGTAATTAAAAAATAGGGGAAAGTTAACTTCGGCTCGGCCGAAGTTTTGTATACCCTTGCAGCTTCCATTGAAAACAAAAAGATTTTCTAACTAAGACTACTTTTGGGACCTTACTTTTCTATGGGATCTATACTATATAGATGTCTGATTTCGACCAAACTTGGTGAAATCATGGAAAAGCATAATACACTGTTACTTACGCAATTTGGAGGCGATCCGAATTATAACAAAAAAGTTTTTCTCACTAGAACTTCTTTTTCGACCGATCATTCATACTGCAGCTATATGCTATAGCCATCCGATTTTGACAAAACTTTGTAGAATTTAGTAAAAGTATTTAAAATAAATAATTTCTGAATCGTAAAAGGACGTTTTCATTAAAAACAAAAAAATTTTTCTCACTAAAACTAAAAGTTTTTCACCGATCGTTCCTATGGCAGCTATATGCTATAGTCATCCGATCTGGCCGGTTCCGACAAATGTGCAGCGTATTTATACCAAAAGACTTCGTGCAAAGTTTGGTGAGGATAGCTTTAAAACTGACGGAGGAGATAGCGTAGAAACAGACGGACAGAAGGACAGACGGACAGGGCTAAATCAACTCAGCTCGTCATGCTGATCAAGAATATATATACTTTATGTGGTCGGAGATGCTTCCTTCTTTGCGTTACAAACTTCCGGACAATTTTAAAATACCCTCTATTTAACAGATTACTTAGGCACCCACCAAGACTACTTACTAAATATGTGGACGATTTATTTGGAATAATCAAAGAAGATGAGATCCAGAACACATTAGATGCACTTAACTCTTTCCATCGCAATTTAAAATTCACTACGGAAATAGAGATGGATGGAAAACTACCATATTTGGACTCCACTTTAAATAGACATGGAAATGCAGTAAAAATTAAATGGTACAAGAAACCCTCAGCATCAGGACGAATAATCAATTTTTACTCCAAACATCCTAAAAAACATGATTATAAATACAGCTATGAGCTGTATTCAAAGGATGCTGAGCATCAGTGACGAGATTTACCATAATGACATAATTTCCGAAATTAAGACTATACTGACGAATAATGACTTCCCAAGGAGGATTATAAGCACATTAATAGAGAGATATAAGACTGCAAAACCTAGAGTTGAGAAACAACCTAAATCTTATAGGTCACTGACTTACGTACCAAAGCTTTCAGAAAGGCTCGCACACTCAGAATGTTTCAACAAACAAAATATACAAATAGCCCACAAACCCACAAACACCATGAGAAATATTTATAACAAGACGAAATCCAAAATTGACGCAATGGACAAAAATAATGTAATTTAAAGAATACCATGTAATGGTGATACAGATCATACGTGCAATAAACTTTACGTTGGAACAACCAAGTCAAAACTAAAAACAAGGCTATCCCAGCATAAATCGGATTTCAAACTTCGACACCAAACGACCGTACAAAAAAACTGCACTAGCGACACACTGTATGGAGAGCGGACATTCACCAAACTTCGAGGGAACAAGAATCTTACAACAAGAGAACAACTACAGGAAACGCTTTACTCTTGAAATGCTTTACATAATTGACACACCTACTGACAAGAGACTTAACTACAAAACGGACACTGAAAATATTGCTCATTTTTTACCGAACACCCTAAAAAAAAAAAAAAATTGGATTTGAACTCCACGTCAGGCGGTACAGACGTGTCATAAATTGTTTGTAAAAATGTTCACGGTTTTTTGTTTTCTGTTTAAATGTTCTGATGATTGCGAAATATTTTTTTATTGAGTTTTAATCACGACCTGGAGCCGGCTATCACCAATATTCTTTTTGTTTTAAATAAGATCGCCTTCGAATTTCGTAATTCACAGAGTATTATGCTTTTCCAAGATTTCACCAAGTTTGGTCGAAGTCAGACATCTAAATATATAGAATAGATCCCATAAAAAACTAAGGTCCAAAGAGTAGTCTTTGTTAGAAAAACTATTTTGTTTTCAATGGAAGCAGCAAGGGTATACAAAACTTCGGCCGAACCGAAGTTAACTTTCTCCTATTTTTTTCATATGAACTTTGGCAGGAATTTTCTGATTTTGGTTTAAGCAGAAAAAAAATTTTAAATGAAAACACTAACGGGCTGTTAAAGCAGGAGGTGTTTAAGAAAAGGGTGCCTCCATCTTGACACGATTTCAACCTTTCTAGTCATCAGAAGAATGAACGGATATAAGATTCTTAATAGGTAAGAATGTCGCTATGGCCAGAACTAGGATAACAAAAGAATATATTTTTCGCGAAATGCCGACTGTTTGAAAAAAAATAATTTTTTTCAAAGTTTTTAATTTGTTTAAAATACTAAATATCACAATTTTTACATAATTCTAGCTCGAGCCATAGAGGGAAGAAAGGACTACACAATATTTCAAGTTAATCGGTCCATTAGAACTTGAAGAAATCATGTCAAACGTGCTGGAAAATTTAGTTTCGAGAAAAACGCGTGTAAAGTTTTAGCAGCGCTGTAAATTTAAATTTTCGAAAATAAATTAATTGTATGTAACCCCTTAAAACTAAAAGTTCGTCCAGCCATTTCCCCACATCTAGTGGTCTTTTAAGTAAATTTCATTAGAATTTCATTCCAATTTATCACTTGACAAACTTTCGTGCCAACGTAAACTATTGAAAACTGAAAATAAAAATATCAAAATGTTTGTGCTATCAGCCATCAACTTGCTTGTATTTAATGTAGTTTTAAATGATCTGATTATGAACATACGGCGCTTGCCGGAGTGTAAGTACAGTCGAGCCCACGCTAAGCTAATCAAACCAGCTAAAAGTATACATCCCATCTGCAATAGCCGGTGATTTAGGTCCTTGGAAAGCAATTTCTAATGTTTTGGCATCCGAGCAGCCGGTGGCAGGTCCATTTAATATTGTGTACAGTGAACTGGTTCTCAATTGTAATCTAATGGTCAACTTATTGCTGGCTATTCCAGCCGTTGTACAGGTAAGCCCACCTTTTCTTTTCTTTACCAAATCAATATCTAATTTTTCTCATAATCTGCAGCACCCTTTGATCGGATGGTTTATTTATTATCTATACATGTGGAATTTATTCGTTTTGGAGGGTCTGCTTTACTGTTTTTTCACGCTTTTGACTGTTATGTTGTGGAGTGATCTTGGCTGGGTTAATTTTGGTAGTCTCTTTCTTTTTGGTTCACTTGTTTGTGGTTTATACACTTGCATGATTATCCGCATCATGGAATTACACGAGTTTTTAAGTGCAATTGAAGAAGAGACGCTCAAGCCAGAGGAGCTAGCTGACTGGGAGCCAGATATTGACGGGGAAATGCTCGGAGATGGACCCTGGAACGACTAGATGTTACCGCCAACGGACCCGCACCTCCTGCAGCGATTCAAAAATTCGTCCGCTGCCCTAATATACGAGCCTTGACGGTCGGCTCACTCCAGACTTGGCAACATCATCCCTCTCTCCCCTCCAAACAAACACTTACATCATCGCAATTATCATCATTATAAACGTTTTAATTGCCAAATAAACTTTAAGGTTTAACAAATTTAAATTAAGCTTTTCAGCTTTTGTTTTCCAGTCATTTCTGATACTTGGCTTTTTTCGAGCTAAAGTGGGCGCCAAATTAAATTTAGGGTGACCCCCCTCGATATCTGAAGTCAATTACTGAGGCCACTTTCGATAGTTTTAGTCAATTGCAAGTGCAACTCAGTGAAAAAAAAAACAGAATGATTGATATAATTATAAATTATTAAATATTAAATATAAATAACAATAACTGCCCGCAAAAAGTATAGGCTAATGCGACGACAACTGGCAGCGGAGGCGTGTACGACGTGGTGTAAGCATGGAGCTGCGTGAACTGCGCGGCGCCGGCAATGGCAACAACAACAGCAGCAGCAGTGGCGGCGGTGGGGTTGGCGCCGGCGAGGGCGCAGAACTGGGCGGAATTTGCATAGGCGGAGCTGGTGGCGTTCAGCGTTTGCCCACCAAGGCCGACCTCTTTATGGAGCAATTGAATGCCACCAATGCCAAAAAAGTGGCCCTACTGCTTGTACTGGGCTTTGTGATCTATCATGGCCTGCTCAATTGGAATTACGGTTTGTTATCGAATTTGTGCTGATTCAAGTTATCGAATTTGAATGTTTAATCCTTTGAACAGGTAGCGACTCCTGCCAGTGGCTGCTGTCCAAGGGACGTTTCAAGGGTGATAACGAGTGGCAGCCGTATGGCTGTATGGTGCACAAATATTCACTCACGTGAGTACAATCAAATCAATCAAAGCTGTTTTGGTAGCCTTGCATTGAAATAGTTTTCTGTAGTTGTACCTTGTACATACATATGTAGGTGTGTTTGTGTACCTAAGCAAAAGAAAGTGTAAGCAAACAAATTTTAGATATGGATCTGATAAGTTCACACATTTTGAGTGGTTTCTTGTGGAAGATCTCACTTGCTTGCGCTGGATAATGTATTCCAACACACTCTAAACTGTTCAGTGCTGTCTGTTTTTGTCTCGCTCAACTTCATGCTTTACTTGGTACCTAATTCACTCATACATTCTCACAAATTTCTTTAGCCACCAACGATCCGCCTTGTGCTGGACATGAGGAAGGTCTAAGATTGACCCATGTATATTGTTTTTGCAAAATTGCCTATATACAGAGATATGTAATCACAAAAGTTATGGCTTATGAAGCAGACAGAACACTGAATTAAGTAATATGTAAGATACTTTGATTTTCGATTCCCCACACCTAATTACACGCTAATTAGCTCTAAACGGGCATTTGGAACAACATAGATACCCAAATAGGTCAAGGCCAGATATTTCAGTACAATTTTAAGAGGGGGGAAACACTTTAGATGTCTCCAAAATGAGCAATTTTTCATTAATGTTTTAAAAGATGGGGAAACAATCGTATCAATGCAAGCTTCTAACACCATTTTATTTGTTTGAGTAAAAAAAATCTAAACTCAAAACATAATAATGATTTTTGAGCATTATTTTTTAGCTCAAAGTCCAATTGAGACCATTTATTAAGGAGTTGTGGCAAAAATGATATAAATTCTTAGAAAGTGAACCCATGTGAACCTATTAAACCCAGAAGTAAGTTGTGCCCGTTGATTTGACACCAGCTTTTGATAGATGTCAATGAGATAAGACAAAAATAATTTGTGTTGAGCTCTTAATCGAGTCAACTGAAGATTTTAGAGAAGGTTATGGCAGCAATGATGAACAGATGAGCACCTGCTCAGTGGCTTACCTATCCATTTTATGCAAGCGGTAAAATGTGCCTCACATACACTGCAGCTTGCCATCA
The DNA here is from genome assembly GCA_018904265.1 of Lordiphosa collinella. Taxonomy (NCBI): domain Eukaryota; kingdom Metazoa; phylum Arthropoda; class Insecta; order Diptera; family Drosophilidae; genus Lordiphosa; species Lordiphosa collinella. Next base: position 92,463 of record JAEIFV010000502.1, on the reverse strand, counting down.
AAGATTTTTTTCAAAAACTTGAGTCACTTGAAGTCATTGATAAGGCCCGGAAAATTGTAAAGATTTTAAGAACTTTAATTAATTTTTAAATTTAAAAGCATTTAATTACGGAAAAGTCCTTGCCACAACCAGAGTTAGATGTATTTACGCGCCGGAACTCTACGTGTACAATGCTCGAGAAATTGTTAAGATTTAAAGAGTTTTGCGAAGAGCACTCGGAGCTTCCCATGAATCTAACTGTTGCTGAATGGTTAGAAATTAAAGTTTTAGTAAGCATTCTGGAGCCGGCGTATATAGCAACACTAAAATGGAAATATTTGATTCAAAGAATTTAATCTATTTACAAATAAATTGAATACAGGACTAGAACAGCATGGCAAACGCCTGGGATTGAGGCATAACAAGCCTCACAGATACTGGAGGTGTCGTTCAGCTGAGACCAGCAGCGTGCAACCATATGTAGGAGAGGGTCGCCAAGATAATACTCGTAAGCTAAGTTAAGGAGGCGACCCGAGGGACGCCTTCCATGGATCCAAAGATCGGAGGGATGTTGTCGGTTAAGTCTTCTTCTGAGTCTGTTTGACGCCAGATCAGAAGCAAGTCTATTGGAGTGGTCCACCAGACGGTCATGGTATCTGCTGAAATGCATATTTATCTGGGCGCATAATGGCAAAATGTCCAGATCCCGGTAAAGTGTTGAATGCCTCACATAGAATGGTGATACGCTGAAGGACTCGGCTTATAGAAGACTCCAGTTTCCTAAAGGTTGTGGAGCATGCTTTACCCCACTGCGGGATACTCCATGTCCAGGAAGGCATGATTATAGCCTTGTACTCAAGGACTTTACATCGCAACGAAAGACCACTACGAGGCTTGAGAAGCCAGTCAAGTTCCTTCGCCTTAGCTGAGACACACCAAGGTATTTAACAGCAGAGTGCAGATGCCGGATTCTAGTCCTTTGGAGTCGCACGCGAGCATCTTTCCCGGGTCTCAGGAAGAACGTGCGGTGTTGGCTTTTTAAACCATTTACCGGCTATGTTCCAGCAGTTTGCCCATCGACCAAAGCCATCCAGAAACTGCTGGACCTTTGAAAAGAAAAAAAAAATGTGTTTTAATAATGCGTCGAGCCACCTTGCCGTTCCAAAACTTCAGTCATCCGGTTTGGAAGGGATTGATACAAGCTGGCCAAGTAATTTAATGAAATCGAGTCCCAAGCTAATTCAATTGCTTTTATGAGTGTGTGTATATGTGTATGAAAACACAAGAAGTCAAGGAAACAGGGTATTTTGCAGTCGGGGCACTCGACTACAGCTCACTTTGTTTTTTTTTATATCCTCGACTCCATCGGTGGATTTTGTTTGCTCTGATATCATGGTTTTTTGTAAGCATAAACATAGTATATGATGAGATACACAAAAATTTGGGATTGATTCAAGTCTATTTCGACTTAATGCATTTGGTTGACAGTTCAAGCTTTAACATAAGCCTGAATAGAGACTTCTAGCACCTAGGCATTATTCTCTACACGACCAGCAAATAATTTATGAAATTTTTGATCACATAAATGCGCTCTTTTTCTGATTATAAATGATACTTCTGTCGGGTTTCAGGAAGGGATACAGCCACAATTGCGAAAACATACCTGGAACAGAAAAAGAAGCTCTACTTGTTTTTTGTGGACTTTAGTGCAGCTTTTGACACAGTAAATAGAGAAGCGCTCCTGTTTAAGCTAGGCAACTTGGGACTGTCAACTAAATTTATAATGTCGATTAAAAGCTTATACGACAATAATACCACGTCAGTTTGGGATGGCAGCAAATGCTCGGAGTGGTTTCAAACAAACACTGGAGTCAAACAGGGATGTATTTTGAGCCCGCTATTGTTCGCACTCTATATTGATGACCTACATACAGAGCTACCAGGCGGTGCGGTCATAGGTGACACAACATGTAAAATCCTTATGTATGCGGATGATATGGTGCTGATGGCGGAAACCCCGGGAGAACTACAACTCATGATAGACAAGACTGCAGACTTCTGCGACAAATGGAGACTCCGAATAAACTGTGAAAAGTCAAAAATTCTCGTTGTGCGAGATGGCAGGGGTCGAAAATCAAAACAAGAAAACTGGTTCCTTAAGGACGAACAACTCGAGGTTGTACAGGAGTATAAATACCTAGGCGTGACTCTCACTCAAAATATGGATATGGAAAGGCACCTCACCAACAAACGCAAAGAAGCCACTAGGGCAATAAACAGTACATGGAAATCTATTCACGGGAAACAGCAAATAAAAAAAAGCGCCAAATATAAACTTTTTGAGGCCACATCGGGTGCTATTATGTTTTATGCGTCAGAGGTATGGGGACTAAAAGAGTATGAGGAAGTTGAAAAACTAAGTCGCATGTTTTTGAAAAAAAATATTCAAACTCCCGCAGAACACTCCCAATTACGCTCTGCACTTAGAAACCGGCCTACCCACTCTTCATCACTCTCACTCAGCAGGCATTTTAAATATATGGCAAAACTAATGCAGCTCCCAGATCAAAGACTTCCAAAGATTATGGCAAAGCACCTCCTTGCGGAGAAGTCACAATGTTTTGCAGTATGGCAATCGCTTTTTGTTGAATACGGAGAGGGAAACAACATCGACGAAATCGAAAACTGGCGAATATCACATGAGACAGTTTTGTCCAATATGGATGCAGAACATAGAGTCCGATGCGAGAATATGGCCCGGAGCAGTGATGTTAGGCTCATATACAAAAATTTTGACTACAATTTGGGTGAAAATAATTATTTCAGTGACAACTTCGAGACCAACACAATAAGCATCATATTTAAGGCTAGATGCGAGATGCTGCAACTGGGCTATAAGCCCCACATTAGTGATGATCCCTGTACCCTCTGCAATTTAGGCGAACGAGAAGACGTGCTGCACTTTATTGCTGTATGCCCGATACTAAAAGAGATGAGGTTCCGCTACTTCGGTACATACACCCTGACAGCTGAATCAGCTGTCAATCTGCTGAATGGCCCAAACTGGTCGCTGCTTGGTTCTTACATAAGCGAAATTTTTAAGTACAGGCGTCAAATAATAACAGAAGATTTTTAATTTTAAACTCAAGCTATTATAAATAAAACATTAAAAAATGTATACATGTAAAACACCCACAAGAATGGCTAACGGCATTGCCAAGCCAAATAATTTTGAAATAAATACTACTACTACTTCTGTCGGGAGAAACTGGTACCCTAGCCGCGACTCTTCTTGAAGAGTTGATTTAAGCGCGATCTTCTGATCAGTTTCGGCTCATTTTCGAGTGGTTTTCAATATATCACATTGTGAGCATATGCATGAGTCATTTTCGAGTAAAAGAAGGCATGATAGTAATAAAACTTAAATCATCTAAAGCGCTCGAAAATGACTCCTTCAAGTGATTTTTGTTAAAATGATCTTCCAAATGTTGGGAGGGCGTGATCGAAAAAGTGCAATTAAAGGACTTATTAAGAATTTGAGTACATTTTTCTCAAAATCTCGACGTGATGTGCACTCTTGGAGGTTAGATTCATGTTCAGTGATTAAAATTCTATAAGAATATTCCTTTCCGATCTTTGAATCAGAACAGAAGAATAACAGTTGTTCAAGACTTTAATAAATTATAATAAAAGTCATTAATTACCACTTTCTTAAAGACATATTAAAAAGTCAATTGATATTATTTATTGAAGACTTTTATTTATAACTTAGAAAATAAAAGTTATCATTTAATTTAAATTATTTACAAAACAAGATCTTATCATTACATTGATAATTAGCAAATTATTATTTGAAATCTTTTATAATTAGATGTTTTGAATGTGGAAATAGTAGTTGAAACACTACCCATACTAAGCTTCTTCCATCCAGTTGGCCGTCCATTACTAACTCTAACTAACCTTATCTACTCTTTTTCATTCATTCTATGCAAGGGTATACACAAAATGACTCACCCAATCCCACTCTTTTAAATTGATGATTCACTGTCTCCTCCTCCTCCTCCAATTACAGAGATACGCGACGCTGTCTACGATATTTGGCTTTTTTCGACAACAAGAACAATTTCGTGTTCATTGGCGATACCAGCGTACGGCTACTGTATGAACGTTTCATTGAACAACTGCGTCTGCCCCTGGGCTCCCATGAGAACACCTCGGCGCGTGAGCACTTCGAGGACAAGAAACTGCACATGATGGCTCAGTATATAAGAGCTGAGGAGGTTAGTCCAGCGCTTATTGATCGCCTGTACAGATTGGAGGCCGAGAAGCAATTGTCCTCGGTTTATGTCTTGGGATTTACCTATTCGGGTTTACTGACGGGCAATGTGACCGAGGAAATACTAAGGCAGTATAGTACCAATTTGACTTTGTTGGTCGCCCCCATACATCGCCTGGTGGCGCAGACTTCGCGTGTGCTATGGAAACTGGCCGATCGTGTGGATGAGGAGAAATTGCCGGCGGCCTGGAAATTGGTGCTTAACGAGGACATCGATCGCTTCAATCATGTGGCACGCAATGTTTTCCGCTACACAGAGGCGAATGTGTGGGAATCCGCTTGGCACATAGCCAACGGTCTGCTGGACAATGCCGTAGAGGGCCATGAGTTGTGTGCGCATGGTCAGAGACTGGAGGTGCAGCTGCTGTGGAATATGTACTGCAATGACTATATGAACTACAATGATGGCACCTGCTGCAGCAGCTCGGAGCCGCACACCACACTGCAGATAGTGGCCTATGCACTGTTTGGGGTGTGCGTGAGTCTGGTGTGTGGCATGTGCTTGCGTCGCTGGCTGCTGCACTTGAGGGGGCAAACTCTGTATGTGCCACTCAGACAACCCGAGGATTGTGGTGGTGAGCGGGAGAGAGGTCGAAATGGAAATGCACCCTCGAATGCGCTGTCCGCCTTAATCACCGACTATGAGACACCCATGGTGGCCCTGTCCCTGCTGGGTCTGATCATGGCCTATTTCTATTTGTGCGATCGCACCAATTTCTTTATGAAGGAGAACAAGTACTACTCGGAATTCAGCTTCTGGATACCCGTGGGCTATGTCTTTGCCCTGGGCTTGTTCTTTACCGAAGACTCGAGGTTCACCAAGGTCTTGAATCGTGATCAAACGGATGAGCTCAGGGGGTGGATACTGCTGGTGGTGCTGATCTATTACATGACCGGGGCCCAGCGCATTTTACCCATACACATGCACATCAAACTGCTCATCTCGGGCTACTTCTTTCTCCAGGGTTACACGCACTTTACGCACATATGGCAAACGGGTGGCGGCAGTGGTGGACAGTCGCTCTATGTGCGATTCTTTCAGACCATGTTTCGCTTGAACTTTCTGAGCGTGGTGCTGTGCTTCTGCATGAATCGGCCATACCAGTTCTATTACTTTGTACCTCTGCTCTCGTTCTGGCTGTGCGTGGTGTACTTTGTGCTGGCCTTACCGCCCCGCATCAGTGCCGCCTCGGTGGAGGCTTATCCCTTGCATTATCTGTACTTGGTGTGCAAGTGCATAGGCTGTTTGGGCGTCATCACGGTGCTGTTCATGTCCGAGGTATTCTTCGAGCGCATCTTTGTCACCCGCCCCTGGAAGGCGCTGTTTGTCACCACCGATGATGACATACACGAGTGGTGGTATCAGTGGAAGCTGGATCGCTATACCGTGACCTTTGGCATGATCTATGCGGCCTGCTTTCACATAGCGCAGAAGTACAACGTATTCGATGACAACAATCATGGCAATCTCTTTTCGCGACGCACCTCCATCTCGGTCACTTTGCTGGCCCTGCTGGGTGTGGGCATCTACACCAGCTTCTCGTTCCTGTGCCGCAACCTGCAGAACTGCGAGGAGATCCATTCGTACATACTGTTCATACCCATAATTGGTTATGTGGTGCTGAGGAATATATCGGGCATACTGCGTACGCGATACTCCAGCTTCTTTGCCTGGTTTGGACGCATTTCGCTGGAGCTGTTTGTGTGCCAGTATCATATATGGCTGGCTGCCGATCGCCATGGTGTGTTGGTACTACTACCGGGCTTTCCCACGCTCAACATGATCATCACTTCGTTTATATTCGTGTGCGTGTCGCATGAAGTGCATCGGCTTACTCAGATACTACTGCCCTATGCTGTGCCCAACGATTGGCGTTTGGTCACGCGTAATTTCGTGGTATTTCTCATAGTGCTCATACCAGTGGCTCGTTCCGATGGCATGTTCTAGGCAATTAAATTGTGGCAGGAACGTACCTCACTTAAGTATTCTAACACACGTACACATATACCCATATATATATATCTATTGTCTAGCCTAAATTAGCTTTAACAAACAAGCAAACAAAACTGCACAAAATCTACTTAACTTTTTCACATACAACCACATCAGCGATAAACCAAATGTTTGTATTGTATTGTACGTATACGGCGAGGAAATAAAGCAATGAAAATTATGTATGTATAGAGAACTAGGAACTAACTAGTGAGTTTCCCAACTCCAATTCAAAAGGCTTACCCAGATAACCGACGAATGGGACGACGCAGCGCTGCCTGATGCCGGAAGTTTACCTAAGGAGAAAGTGCTTTGGCCTTTGCGATTACTTCAACTAGTCTAGTCTAAGAATAAACCTAATTATAAATGGCTTCAAGTTACTTATGATAAGAACATTTGTTAATACTAGACCAATGCTAGAAACTACCGTGGTATTTCTTTTATGACTTCCGAAGTGGATCTACCAACAGGGTAACGGATGGGAATCATGGCCTTGTGGACCAACAGTTTGTGTTACGCAGCCGCCTGACCGCAGTAAAGCAGCCTTAGAGAAAAGATTGGTTGTTCCTCAAGCCTTAGATGGAGTCTGCCATCAATATAAAGGAGTCTGTTCTATTAGCGTAAAGGGTAAATGTTAGATGGCTAAGATTTGGACAGTAGTTTCCACCAGAACCAGAAAAACCAGAAAGAAATGGATTTTGCAGAACTCCTGGTACGGGTTCAAGTCAAATGGTTAATGTTAAGAAAATTGAGATTTCAATCGATTGTACTCTTAATACCTGTCTGACATTGATTAATCAGCTGTGCTATTGAAGCATGGTTAAATGTTTGCATTCAAATGAAATTTAAGAAATATCGAAATGCTCACTTTGGTCATTTGTAGATTTTTGAATGATATTGCACACCATTTTCACGTACCGAGGAATCAAGCAGGAATTAAGGAAATTCGCGTGAAGTACTCGTACATTTTTCCTTATCAGTAGTAGAAACTTCAGTACAATCGCTATTTGGCATAGTGTTTTCACCATTGATCTAGACATGTAGTCACCGCTGACAGATGAATATGGACATATCAGCCACAATGCTCTCAAACTGTTCCATGTTAAATGACTGAAAGACAAAATCCCGTGGATGATGCATTCCTGCTGCACAAGCGCATATGTTATTGTGCTAAGTTAATACTTGCAGCACCAGGAATTTTGTCAAAAAAAAAAAATAGAATGCAATGGACATTTTTACTAATTGGTGGATATCTGTGCCCCCTGTGCCCCCGCTGCAAGTCTCTCGTTGGCACTTTCAAACCATGTTTCGCTTGAACTTTCTGAGCGTGGTGCTGTGCTTCTGCATGAATCGGCCATACCAGTTCTATTACTTTGTACCTCTGCTCTCGTTCTGGCTGTGCGTGGTGTACTAATGCACTCATTGCGCTGGATACCATGGGAGATGGGGGATGGAAGTCGATGCCAATCCTCTGACAAAGCTGTTTAACCTACTTTCAGTTATGACCTCTTGCTTGACTGCCTTTGCCGGCGCCTTCAAGAAGCTGGTGCTACCAAAAATATGTCAAATGGAGCGGGTGACTTCCGGACCAAGAAAAGGTATAAGTAAATAATTAAAAAAATAAAAAAAGGAAAAAATATTGTTCAACCTCACACGACGAGTGTGAGACTGAAACTAACAATTTCTGGTGAGTGCCAACTATCCTTCATTCAGTTACAAATTTCCAAGGCCTGCTAGGATCAAATTTAAAGACTTACACTGCGTAAGGGCGTAACCAGCTCTCCAAAAAGGTATGGGCTGATTTATCTAAATGTTTCTTAAATATTCCTTTAACCCTTTCAGTGCCTGGCCACACAATTGTGCGGATTAATTTAGTTTGTTTTCGGGGATTTCCATATTTCTATCGTGCGCGCTTGGAACACTACTTTTGTCGCCTTGCGCATTGTCTGTGCTTGTTCTTTGGCATTTGATTTGTGTTAAGAGTGAAGAAGGGCATCATGTTTCCGAAACAGCGAGAACCTCAAATTAAGTGCAACTATTTTACATAAATTTGAAGTTTCTATTAACTGTACGTATGATTTTGTGCAATTAATAAACTGATTGACACATGAGAACATGCGTCAGCTCATTTTTGGCTTGTATGACATAAAAGTTTTGCTGTCAAAATGTGACCCACACGTTTGTGTTGGTTGGTACTCATTTGAGACAATGTTTTTTTGATTCTCAGGGAAAAAGTACAGTTTGAAGAATGATCGGGATGTGGAGGAGGTACTGAAAATACTTGCTGAAGGCAACTCAGTTGTGGAATGCTTTTCGGACTCTGAATTGCTCAACGGACTCCGTTGTTACAGAAGCATTGAGAAACCATCGAGGAAGAGATAAAAGAAAGACATTACTGCCCGAAACAAAAAAAACCCATTAATGATGATAGTGCGACGCTTGATGTGGAAGGCAAGTGATTTTCCAACTCAAACAAGAAAGAAAATCGGTCAAGCCCGACAATAACATACTCTGTACCTGTGAAGTGCTGGCCATCACCGGTGCTGCCCATAATTGTTTGTTTTTGTTATAACTCGACAACCGTTCATCCGATCTTTACCATTCCTTTGGCGGATCGATAAATAATCCTGATTACAAAATATGTCCAGAAGGAACGAAACTTCTAACTATAAAACTGTGGGAGATATGACGTTTTTTCCAATTTGCGGGGGCGGGAGGGGGCGTGGCAAAAATTTAAAATAAATTTGATCTGCCTGCAAGTATAAGAAACATATGTCCCATACATGTCAAACCTCTATCTCTTACCATCTCTGAGATCTGTTTGTTCATACGGACAGACGGACGGACAGACGAACATGGCTAGATCGACTCGGCTTTTGATGCTGATCAAGCATATATATACTTTATAGGGTCGGAGATGTTTCCTTCTGTCTGTTACATACTTTTGCACAAACTTAATATACTCTGTGTACATCTGGGTGCATGCTAAAGGGTCAGATCACGCACATATAGTATTACTTGCTGCGCCGGTACAAAAAAAACCAAAGCTGTACCGAAACTGTACCGGTACTAACGTTTCGTTACGATTCTATCGGTTCCAATAATAAAGGTAAACGGTTTTCGGTTCTAACAAAAAATGTAGTATCGGTTCTGGTACGGCATTTGAAAAGGTTTATTTCGGTTACCGGTTCCGGTTTCGGTATTAATACCTGTCTGACATTGATTAATCAGCTGTGCTATTTAAGCATGGTTAAATGTTTGAATTCAAATGAAATTTAAGAAATGTCGAAATGCTCACTTTGGTCATTTGTAGATTTTGAATGATATTGCACACCATTTTCACGTACTGAGGAATCAAGCAGGAATTAAGGAAATTCGCGTGAAGTACTCGTACATTTTTCCTTATCAGTAGTAGAAACTTCAGTACAATCGCTATTTGGTATAGTATTTTCACCATTGATCTAGACATGTAGTCACCGCTGACAGATGAATATGGACATATCAGCCACAATGCTCTCAAACTGTTCCATGTTAAATGACTGAAAGACAAAATCCCGTGGATGATGCATTCCTGCTGCACAAGCGCATATGTTTTTGTGCTAAGTTAATACTTGCAGCACCAGGAATTTTGTCAAAAAAAAAAATATAGAATGCAATGGACATTTTTACTAATTGGTGGATATCTGTGCCCCCTGCTGCAAGTCTCTCGTTGGGCTAAATTTCGCTTGAATCGGGTGTGCGCTGATCGGCTCAGTTCTTTCTTGTCGCGCGTGGTGTACTAATGCACTCATTGCGCTGGATACCATGGGAGATGGGGGATGGAAGTCGATGCCAATCCTCTGACAAAGCTGTTTAACCTACTTTCAGTTATGACCTCTTGCTTGACTGCCTTTGCCGGCGCCTTCCAGATGACTGTCAAAGAATTAAGCTAACAAAATATGTCAACTGGAGCGTGTGACTTCGGACCAAGAAAAGGTATAAGTTAATAATTAAAAAAAAAGAAAGAAAAAAATATTGTTCAACCTCACACGACGAGTGTGAGACTGAAACTAACAATTTCTGGTGAGTGCCAACTATCCTTCATTCAGTTACAAATTTCCAAGGCCTGCTAGGATCAAATTTAAAGACTTACACTGCGTAAGGGCGTAACCAGCTCTCCAAAAAGGTAGGGGGTTATTTATCTAAATGTTTCTTAAATATTCCTTTAACCCTTTCAGTGCCTGGCCACACAATTGTGCGGATTAATTTAGTTTGTTTTCGGGGATTTGCATATTCTCTATCGTGCGCGCTTGGAGCACTTATTTGTCTGTGCTGTTTCTTTTGGTAGGGGAAGAAGGGCTCTGTTTCCGAAACAGCGAGAACCTCAAATTAAGCAACTATTTACATAAATTGAAGTCTATAGTTGATTTTGTGCAATTAAACTGATTGACACATGAGAACATGCGTCGCTCATTTTGGCTTGTGACATAAAAGTTTGCTGTCAAAAGTGACCCACGTTTGGTGGTTGGGACTCTGAGACAATGTTTTTTGATTTCAGGGAAAAAGTACAGTTAGAAGAATGATTGGGATGTGGAGGAGGTACTGAAAATACTTGTTGAAGGCAACTCAGTTGTGGAATGCTTTTCGGACTCTGAATTGCTCAACGGACTCCATCTGTTCCAGAAGCATTGGAAACCATCGAGGAAGAGATAAAAGAAAACATACTGCCCGAAACAAAAACCCATTAATGATGATAGGCGACGTATGATGTGGAAGGCAAGTGATTTTCCAACTCAAACAAGAAAGAAAATCGGTCAAGCCCGACAATAACATACTCTGTACCTGTGAAGTGCTGGCCATCACCGGTGCTGCCCATAATTATTTGTTTTCTTTATAGCTCGACAACCGTTCATCCGATCTTTACCATTCCTTTGGCGGATTGATAAATATTCCTAAATAGGCTCAGAAAGAACGAACCTTCTATCTATAAAACTGTGGGAGATATTACGTTTTTTCACATTTGCGGGGGCGGGAGGGGGCGTGGCAAAAATTGAAAATAAATTTGATCTGCCTGCAAGTATAAGAAGCATATGTCCCATACATGTCAAACCTCTATCTCTTACCATCTCTGAGATCTGTGCGTTCATACGGACAGACAGACGGACATGGCTATATCGACTCGGCTGTTGATGCTGATCAAGAATATATATACTTTATAGAGTCGGAGATGCTTTCTTCTGCCTGTTACATACTTTTGTAAAATGTAAAATGGCTTGACACAGCCCCAAAGGGCCTCTCTTAATCTGTTGGCTTGTGCGCTTCTAATTTTTGCACAAGAGAAAGGCACCTACAGTTTAACGCCGAATCCAAAGGGCAGTTTGAAAAGCTTTTGCATGGCTAATTACTACAAAGCTGGCACCAACAGCAGAGAGGGGTAACCGGGTGTAAAGTTTATTCAAAGAAAAAATTTTTCTCGTCTAATTGAATTAAAAAAAATTTGCGCTTTGCTCTTTGCTGAGGCACTTATTTATAGCTCCAAAAAGAAAAGGTCTATTAATAGTAGTTCCTCTGATAGTGATGAAGTAGAAAAAGTAAAACGAAAGCCCCATCCAGTTACTCTCCATTGCCAGGGCAAAGCCACAAGCTTGACTGTCACAACCACCTGCCAGTAGTAGATAACTTTAATAGTGCTCGGAAGTGCAGGTATACAAATTGTGAGAGACGTGCACTATCAAGATGCAAACAAATTTGAAATATATATTTATGTGTTTCTGAAGGAAAATCTTGTTACAAACTATTGCATACTCAGGCTTAACTACCACTTAAATAACTGTATCTTTCTGCATTCCATAAAATGTTTTTTTTATCAGTTTGGCGTCTATTTAATCACATCATTAACTAAAGATTGGCAATAAAATGAAATTTTTTTATACCCTGTTCCCATTAAAAATGGGAAGAGGGTGATCATGAAGTTGTGCAAAAGTATGTAACAGGTAGAAGAAAGCATTTGCGACCCTATAAAGTATATATATTCTTGATCAGCATCAACAGCCGAGTCGATTTAGCCCTGTCCGTCCGTCCGTCTGTCCGTAGACCGATAAGGAAAGGGGTGCGGCCTACTGACGGGAATTTTGAAATTTCCCATTTAATTGAATAAGTTACATCAAATCATACTGAACTGCCCCAATTTTGGGTTTCTTTTATGCAATGTCCTTGAGATATCGCTGAATATATTTTTTTGGTAAGGTTTTTTCCTATTTAAAACTTGGTTCGAACAAGGTTGGACAAGTTTAAATGTTAATGTCGATTTGCAATCAGTTGAAACTTTTAACGTATTCTCATAATGCAACGACCCCGGGCGAATTCGGGTATTGAGCTGGTAATCTATAAATTGGAAATTTGATTAATGATGAAAAATTACCAATTTAAAACTTCCAGATCGATTTGCTGCCAGTTGAAATTAAAATATAAAAGCTTTCATGAGAAATATATCCACACAATGCAATCAACCGGGGGTCGCTATTTCTCAATAAAATGAATCGCATTATTTAATTCCTAAAAATGACAATGGAATGGAAATGTAGGAAAAAATTTTAATTTGGTTAACGTGTCGTATGAGTTATTTTGATTTTCAAAGTTCAAGTGAAATTGATTGGCTTTCACAATTATTATTAATACAATTTATAATAACTTTGGGAATGGTAAGTGTAATTTTCTCGCTCTAATTTACACATTACATCAGGGACAAGGATCTTATCAAAGATGTTTTACACGTTAAGGATAGTTAGTTTCTTCTTGTTTCACTGAAAAATATGTCTGTTTCTATGACAACTATAGTCTCAGGTTTGAAGCTATCGGGTTAAACTTTTGCACTGAATGTTCTTTTTAACGCACCCCGCTAATATGTCAGAACTGGCAGTATCGGATGACTTATCTTATAGCTGCCATAGAAACAATCGGTCGGAAAATGGGTCTTAGTGAGAAAAACTTTTTTGTTTTTAGTTTTTGTCAAATTTATAATCAAATTAAATTTAGTGAAAATCGATTTTTTTATATAAATTTTCTTTAGAATTCTCAAGCAGTGTGTGTGTGTGTAGTGTGCCAGTAAAGTGCAAGTTATAGCTTTCTCTTCCCCAGTGACACACTTCTTTCCAAATGGAGATGAGAAAGCAATGGGATTCTGAAATCGCTGAAGAAAATATCTTTCTTTCTTTCACGATATTAGAAAATATTTGCAAGATGCTTCTTCTTGAATCCTTTAAAACAGCGATGTCCAAAATTTGAAAAGGCAGCTACGCGTGGTTGGCAAGCCAAATTCTGCCGGCGTCGCAGCGTCACATGTATAGAGAGAGGGAGAATATGTGTATTCTATAAATAGAACGCTCGGCACCATTTGCTCTTACGACTCATGTGTTCGGCTGTTCGGCCGGTCAGTTGCTTTGCAGCATTCAATGGGGAAAGACCATAAAGCGCATGATTTTTACACTACACTGAAAAAATGTTTGATCTGAATTGGGAAAATGAATTATTTTTCATTGAGAATATGGATGGTAACGCTCAATGTTTATTGTGCCATTACGCTGCATGTTCTACTTTGATGTTATTAAACGGCACTACCAACTTTGCCACAGGGGGTTATAATGAAATAAAGGGGGAGGGAGAGAGATTTAAAAATTTTTAGAGATGCAGGCAAGACATTTTCTAATGTTTATAGCTGACAAGGAAGAATTCATCTAACCTGACAACAATAAAATTGATAAAACTTTGCTAAACTTAGCATCTTATACAGTTGCTTTAGGTCTGGCCAGACAATGTCGCCCATTTAGTGATACAATACAAATATGCTGCGCATCGATTTAATTTGTTTTATGTTTGAATCGCACGCATTTTATTTTTTCAGTGTAAAGCAGTAAAACGTCACCTTGGCTTCGTGTTTCGCTGCTTCGCACACAAACAAACGCTTTCATTGTGTGAGTTTGGACACCACTGCTTTAAAACCACCATTAGTTTGCATAACCTCTACAAAATCCTACAATCAAGAGCACTTTAAAAAACCCGTCTTCAGCTAGTTTACTCTTGATTGTAGGAACTAATGGTGGTTTTAAAGTAAACCCCGTCTTCAACTAGTTTTACACGGTGAAGCAAACATCATTTAGTTTTTAGGGAAAAGCTTTCACTTGTGGGAAAGAGGAGTAGTGGTGTCGCTTGCCCCTCGACAACTCTTTTCTACAAGCAAAAGCTTTTTGAAGTTTGCTTAACCATGTAAAACCCATCGTAAGCTAAGTTCACACAGGCAAATAATGTGACCAAATTTCGATGAAAATTTTGCTAAATAGGCATGATGGCAGAAGTTGAATGAATTAAAACTAAAGTTATAGTTCCATTTACAAATAATTTGCTTAAATTTGGCAAAAAAAAAGTGCACTATTTAGGCTTTTTTTAGCCAAATTTGTACCGAAAATTAGTCCAAATTATTTGCCTGTGTGAACTTAGCCTTTGTTTATCGAACCAAAGCTTTCAGTCAGAGAACAAAAGCTTTGCGTAGACTGAAAAGCTCTTCAAATCTAGATCTATCAGCCATGCACCCTTTTTCGCATTCGCAAAAGTTTTGCAAATTTGTACTAAAAACCGTTTTGAAATCGCAAAACTTTTGCGAGTGCGAAAATGGGAGCATGGTTGATGGAAACAAAATTGCAAACATTTTGGACATAACTGCTTTCTGCTGTCTCAATACATCGACCAATGGTGCTCATAGTTCATTTACTTCATAATAAGATTCGATCTGAGTTCGCTTAGTTCCGGATTAAGCCATTTATCATCCTCCTCCTTTGTGTGGTCAGTTTTTTTCCATTGTCCCACACTGTGACAATAATTATAATGTCTGCTCCACTTCCTCACATCCTTCATCCCTTCAAGTTGAATGAATGCTTTGTGAATGAATGCCGGTCGCTTCATTGCACATAAGCCCCACACCCGTTTGTTTGCCCGTTGTTGTTCCCAGTGTCGGAGACTGTGTAGGGAAATGGGAATTACGAACGTTCGCATAGATACACAAACAGCATACTTATTAGCGTAATGCGGCTGCACTTTGTTTTGGCGTGCGACTGTCAATTAGCACCGCAGGCAGCCGGCAGTGAGTCACGCATCTGGTTACGCGGCCCAGTTCAGTGAACGAATGCGCATATAAGAGATACAAAAATAAATTTTCCGCTCTTAAGTTTCCGTTAAAGTTGGCCTGAAGCACACAAAAGCGGCTGCTGCAATTTCCTCTCGCAAGCGTCACACAATGCCGGAATGTGATTTGAATTGAATCCAATCAGGGATCACATAGATTAAACTAAAGCTGCACTGCCTTAACCCAGCTTCCTTCTTAAATGCATCTCGGATTTTAGTCTTTGACTCTAAATTTTAGAGTCTAAAACAATTTACGGCCCATTCAGCTTCGATACCTTTTTTATAATAAGATCTGTGAAGCTCTTTAAAATAGGCATTAACCTCGGACTCCACCTCTTCATTGCTGTCAAATCTTTTTCCTCCGGGCCATTTTTTCAAGTTTGGAAATAAGAAATAATCAGAGGGAGCTAAGTCTGGCGAATAAGGAGCGTGAGGTAGCAATTCAAATTTTAATTCATTAATTTTAGCCATTGCAACGGCAGAGGTGTGAACCGGCGCTTTCTCATGATGGAACAGCAAACGCGGCACCCATCTTGCGCATAACTTTTTAATGTCCAATTTTTCGGTCAATATGCGATGTACAGCACTTTTTGAAATGCCTACACATTCAGCTAACTCACGAACTTTCAATCGCCGGTCACTCAATACACATTTTTTAATTTTGGCCACCATTTCTGAAGTGGTCACCTCATTTGGGCGCCCATTACGATGTTCATCTTCGCAGCTCAAACGACCTCGCTTAAACTTAGCCACCCAACATTTTATTGTTGTAAACGAGGGAGCAGAATTACGTAAGGTAGATTCCAGCTCCTTTTTAATATTGGTTGGACTAAGACCTTTTATATGAAAGTATTGTATCACATAACGATGACCAATTTGGTCCATGTTTGCAAATCAATAACAAGCGTTCTCTATTAAAATCGACCAAAAATAAAACTGTGCAATGTAAAAGCACCAAACTTCAAACTTAAGCTTTTAATAGTCGGTACTTCCCCTTTTTAATATTTTTTGTGAACATTTTCCAACACTACTGTGCTAGGTCGATCATTTCTGGGACGGCCCTCGTAAACACCTGCGTAACTGTGAAAATCTGTTCCGCGACATCTGGGAGCTGACCATTGGGTGGTGATATTTCTAAATAGCCCCAAAATATAAATGGATGCCATAAAGTTCTTTCTTATCCACTTGTTACAAGCGTACATGTTTGTGTACTCTAATACCTTCAGGAAATGCCCTGCGTCGAAATAGCGCTCAAAGTATTGTATTTGGGAGAAGAAGAGCACGTTCCTCCGAACAAGACTGTGGAACTGCAATTATTACACTCTGTACCAAAGGTTCACAGAGTATATTAAGTTTGTGCAAAAGTATGTAACAGGCGGAGGGAAGCACCTCCGACTCTATAAAGTATATATATTCTTGATCAACAACCGAGTCCAGCCGAGTCCGTCCGTCTGTCCGTATGAACGCACAGATCTCAGAGATGGTAAGAGATAGAGGTTTGACATGTATGGGTCATATGCTTCTTATACTTGCAGGCAGATCAAATTTATTTTAAATTTTTGCCACGCCCCCTCCCGCCCCCGCAAATTTGAAAAAACGTCATATCTCCCACAGTTTTATAGATAGAAGGTTCGTTCTTTCTGAACCTATTTAGTAATCAGGATTATTTATCGATCCGCCAAAGGAATGGTAAAGATCGGATGAACGGTTGTCGAGCAATTACAGAGTATGTTATTGTCGGGCTTGACCGACTTTCTTTCTTGTTTGATTTGGAAAATCAGTCTTCCACATCATGCGTCGCCTATATCATTAATGGGTTTTTGTTTCGGGCAGTATGTCTTTTTATCTCTTCCTCGATGGTTTCCAATGCTAGAAAGATGGAGTCCGTTGAGCAATTCAGAGTCCGAAAAGCATTCCACAACTGAGTTGCGTTCAGCAAGTATTTTCAGTACCTCCTCCACATCCCGATCATTCATCAAACTGTACTTTTTTCCTGAAAATCGAAAAAACATTGGGCGTATTCAGCATATAAATCCGATTTACGATTTCTGATTTATAATTGCCGATTTTACCTGCTGAATACAGTGATTGCCGATTGCGATTGATAAATTTGACGAACATGATTGCTGAGATGGAATCATATAAAATGTACGATTGGTGAGACCGTTTACCGATTGCATGGCCAACTGTTAACCCCAAAACTAAAAACAAACAGGCAGCTCTAAAAAATTATGCATTAAATGAGTTGTGGAAACATGAATTTAATTGGGTCGGTCTTTTGTGAGTATGAACTTAATATTGGGGCAATCGAAAAATTAAATGGAATCGGATTCGCTCTAAATCATTCTCAGAGGACACAGTTCCCAGGTACAGAATGGACCAATTCAAGGCGCATTTTAGGATATCACGCACAACTTTTGAGGTTCATATATGAAATACGTTTTATGCATGTTAATAGAATTCTGTTAGCTTTGCGTTTTCTAGGAACTTCTGAATTGGCCAAATGACTCACAGCAAGCTTTTACTGCACAAATATTTAAACAAAAATCGCGTGGAATCCCAGGAGCGATTGGGGCAATTGATTGATATATCTATTAAGCAACCTGTAGGAAACGCCGCTGATTACTATAACAGTAAGCCAGTTCAATCGGTTATTCTTTAAGGCGTATGTTCCGAAAGTTCTGCCTGTTGTCCTTATATAAGTCCAAGAGGAGCCTTACAGCGCTAGGCATCCATTTTCAAATGTATTTAATACTAAAGCCTTAATTTTTTATGGTGTGAATCTATTTTTGACCAAATATACTAAAGCCAGAAAATAACCTAAACTTAGCAATCATTGCCATTCAGCAGAGAATTATAAGCAATCGCAAATCGTAAAACAGAAATCGTAAATCGGATTTATCTGCTGAATACGCCCATTGTCTCAAATGAGTACCAACCCACACAAACGTGTGGTCATACAAGCCAAAAATGAGCTGACGTATGTTCTCATGTGTCAATCAGTTTATTAATTGCACAAAATCATACGTACAGTTAATAGAAACTTCAAATTTATGTAAAATAGTTGCACTTAATTTGAGGTTCTCGCTGTTTCGGAAACATGATGCCCTTCTTCACTCTTAACACAAATCAAATGCCAAAGAACAAGCACAGACAATGCGCAAGGCGACAAAAGTAGTGTTCCAAGCGCGCACGATAGAAATATGGAAATCCCCGAAAACAAACTAAATTAATCCGCACAATTGTGTGGCCAGGCACTGAAAGGGTTAAAGGAATATTTAAGAAACATTTAGATAAATAACCCCCTACCTTTTTGGAGAGCTGGTTACGCCCTTACGCAGTGTAAGTCTTTAAATTTGATCCTAGCAGGCCTTGGAAATTTGTAACTGAATGAAGGATAGTTGGCACTCACCAGAAATTGTTAGTTTCAGTCTCACACTCGTCGTGTGAGGTTGAACAATATTTTTTTCCTTTTTTTATTTTTTAATTATTTACTTATACATTTTCTCGGTCCGAAGTCACCCGCTCCATTTGACATATTTTGGTAGCCCACTTCTTGAAGGCGCCGGCAAAGGCAGTCAAGCAAGAGGTCATAACTGAAAGTAGGTTAAACAGCTTTGTCAGAGGATTGGCATCGACTTCCATCCCCCATCTCCCATGGTATCCAGCGCAATGAGTGCATTAGTACACCACGCACAGCCAGAACGAGAGCAGAGGTACAAAGTAATAGAACTGGTTGGCCGATTCATGCAGAAGCACAGCACCACGCTCAGAAAGTTCAAGCGAAACATGGTTTGAAAGTGCCAACGAGAGACTTGCAGCGGGGGCACAGGGGGCACAGATATCCACCAATTAGTAGAAATGTCCATTGCATTCTATATTTTGTTTTTTTTGACAAAATTCCTGGTGCTGCAAGTATAAGCTTAGCACAAAAACATATGCACTTGTGCAGCAGGAATGTATCATCTACGGGATTTTGTCTTTCAGCCATTTAATATGGAACAGTTTGAGAGCATTGTGGCTGATTTGGCCATATTCATCTGTCAGCGGTGACTACATGTCTAGATCAATGGTGAAAACACTATACCAAATAGCGATTGTACTGAAGTTTCTACTACTGATAAGGAAAAATGTACGAGTACTTCACGCGAAATTCCTTAATTCCTGCTTGATTCCTCAGTACGTGAAAATGGTGTGCAATATCATTCAAAAATCTACAAATGACCAAAGTGAGCATTTCGATATTTCTTAAATTTCATTTGAATTCAAACATTTAACTATGCTTAAGTAGCACAGCTGATTAACCAGTGTCAAACAGGAATTAACCGAAACCGGTAACCGAAATAAACCTTTTCAAATGCCGTACCGTAACCGATACAACCATTTTTGTTAGAACCGAAGACCGCTTACCTTCATTATTGGACCTGGTAGAATCGGAACGAAACGTTAGTACCGGTTCAGTTTCGGTACAGCTTTGGTGTTAGTACCGGCGCAGCAAGTAATATGTGCGTGATCTGACACTTTTTTATGAGCATTCACCGTCATAATGTGCTCAATAAAGAGCCCGGAATGAGGGATTTTTATACTCTGTACGAGATGTACACATACTAGGTGTGGTGAAAAGTAAGCTCCTTGGAAATGAAAAAAATTGTTTTAATTTTTTTTTTTTTTTTTATTCAATGTAGTCTCCTTTTAGGTCGATACACTTATTGCAGCGATTTTCTAACTTTTTGATCCCGTCTGAAAAGTATTTTTCCGGAAGGTCTGTAAAATACTCCTCTGCAGCATCGATGATTTCCTCCCGCGAGCTGAATTTTTTATTGATGAGCCATCTTTTGAGGTTTGGGAAGAGATAATAGTCCGAGGGAGCCAAATCGGGTGAATAAGGTGCATGGGGAAGCACTTGGAGTCCTAAATCGTTTATTTTAGCCATGGTTGTGAAGCTCTTGTGTGCCGGTGCATTGTCTTGCAAGAACAAAATTTTTTTTCGCTTCATGTGAGGCCGTTTCGTAGCAATTTCGGTCTTCAATCGCTCCAATAATGCACAGTAATACTCGCTATTGATGGTTTTTCCTTTTTCGAGATAGTCCACGACAATCCCAGAAAACGTACGCCATGACCTTTCCGGCCCATTGAGCCTCCCTCGGCCGCTTCGGAGCACTCGTGCCGGCTTCAGTCCATTGCCGAGCACTCATTCTGTTTTCTGGTGTGTAATAATGGATGAAGGTTTCATCAACAGTCACCAACCGACGCCAAAAATCCGCCCGATTCCGCACCAGCATGGCCAGACACTCTTTCGAAGTGCTCTCACGTTCGTATTTTTGGCCAACGGCCGGATAATTTTTTCATGTGCAAAATCTCGCCCAAAATATATCTCTGCTAGCTCGCGGACTTTCACTTTCCGGTCAGCCAACACCATTTCATGTATTTTTTGGACATTTTCCTGTGTAACCGCATCGGAGGGCCTGCCACTGCGGACTTCATCGGTAGTGGAGTTTCGGCCACCACGAAACTCTCGAAACCAATATTTCACGGTGTAATCTGAAGGAGCATGAGCCGCATAGTATTTATCCAACTTTTCTTTAGTTTCCTTCGCTGTTTTACCTCTCAAAAAATAATGTTTTATGAGGGAACGAAAATCGTTTTTTCCCATGCTCAACAGATGTCAACACGTCAACAACTAGAGCTGTCAAAACAAAATAGGGCTGCCGCGTTGAATTTCAACAGGCTACCAAATAGAATGGACTATAAGGAGCGATAAACATTTTTTCGATAGCAGCGCATTCTGGTGGTCAAGGAGGTTACTTTTCACCCCACCTAGTAAGTACTGCAGTAAGTACCTACGATTGGGTAGCGACAATAGTAAAGCAGCGTTGTTTACAAAGTAAACTGGCTGGAGTTACTTACGGAGGTACTTACTCTACTACTGATTTGAGGTACTCTTACAGACGTACTTACTTTTCTACAGACTGGAGTTACTTACGGAGGTACTTACTCAACCAACTGTAATTACTTACGGAGGTCATTAGGGGACAACCAACTGTAAGTACTTACGGTACTACTGTCTTCAGTACTTTCTTCACTACTTACATGTAAAGCGAAGAGGTGGCGATTGCACAGTGGATCCGCTTGTATGGAGGCGCGGCCAAAAATACTTCTAATGGTAGTAGAGATGAAACTTTCACCAAGCCTTTTTAAAAATTGTGGTGATAAGATGGACATGATTTGTCGTTGCACACCGCCCCCACCCAAACCCCACCTATAACCATAACCAATAAATAAATTTGAAAGTTGAAACCATTTTAATACTCTATTATTACAAAAATGTAAAATGTCTCCTCTAGCAAGCCATATTCAGATTCAAATAACGTTGACTTATCCTTTTTTATCAAGCTCCATCTGTCCCGTTATAAAGGGGTCGGACCATAAAAGGAGTGAAAGTTTTTATAATGCGCGACATTTTCCGGCTTTGATAAAGTCTACATTTTTTTCTGTCTTTGTTGTTGGACTCTGCAGTTTTCTCTAAAAACTCTCCAATTGATACTTTTGCATGCTCAATCACAGCAGATCCATGAATAAAATCCTTATGGACTGCAGTCGGCAAATAGTACAATGGATACTCTTTAATCAGTTCCTTGGCAGTATCTAGGGCATATTCCTTAAATTTGTAGGCACTAATTTTGAAGCCCGATGCCGATTAACTCTTGTAATTTCTGATGCCAATCTTGGATCAGAAATTAATTTCTAGCAATATTTCCGTCGATGAATGATCCTTTACCTCCACCTATGGACTTGTCTACTATTACGTAAATTTCTCATATATTTAGTTTTTTGTCATTTTAGCTTTCGTCCACACAACTTTTGTTTCTCAATCGAACTTTGTTTTCTATTTAACCCATTTTTAACGAAATTCCTTTTGGATTTTGTGTTATCTTTTGCTCTTAATTTTTGTTCAGGACCTCTAACCTGCCACATTTTGATGACTGACTTATAGAAAGTTGTAAAAAGTATTCAAAGAACCATGTTTTTTGTAAAAGGTTGAGATTTCTCTTGGGATACGAATCGCCTTCCGAAACCAAATCGAAAATAAAAACAAAAAATGCATAAATAATTGATTAAATGATCATTGAAAATTGTACACAAACACAAAAGACGAAAACAACTACACAGCACGATAAAAATGCGAAACGGAGGCTTCGTTGGGCAAAATTTGACATTGAAAACATAAGTCGGCGAATTAGTATATCAAAGACTACACTCTCATTCGCAAATTTCCGCAACTAACTTCAGCGCTTTTATTACCCTAAGAATCCGATTAATACAATGGAAAAGAAACCTAAGGGGGAATCTTGGGGGAACACGACTAAAACTTTAAGTAAACATAATAAAGACGCACAAAAAGGAACAAACAAATATGTTAACTAAAACATTTATTTAACAAAAACTACAAAACCAATTAGTTTTTATTATTTTCTGGAGATAAAACAAATACCCTTAACTTCAAAATCCATTAAACTTAATTTAGTTTTGTAGATTTAAGCAATTACAAGACCGTTTTGAAGTGCACTTTGATTTGCCAGCGTTCAGCTGCGCTTTGCAAATGAACTCGTGCTCATGCTTTAAATTCTGTTTTTAGAAAGTCCTGTAAGATTTCCGCCAAAAACCGGCCTGCCATTAAGAAGATTGGACATTTAAGAGGAAATTTGTTTATATTTTGTCTAAATATTTTGTGATCGATTTTGTTGATTTTTGGCCTATGGACGGAACCACTGTGGATTGGTAACCTCCTAGGACATGCATAGCAAAAAGTAAGTACTGAAATGCATTGCTAGTGGGTAGGGCTGTAAGTACTTCTGGTTACCAGTAAGCACTGAACTCAGCACCCATGTATTTACAAGTGCAGCGTACTGCAGGGTGCGTATAGGTAATTTTAAAAACTGTAAAGCCTCTGCATTTACTTTTCTTTTATACGCTTATTGACAATTGATATCCCTCCCACATAGGATGTCCTGATGTCCTGCGTGGGTTTCAGTGCATTTTCCTTTGTTTTTTAAGGAAAAAAAAATTAAAAAAATTCTCTTTTCCCGTTGCAACTTCAAAAAGCTCTTGTAACGGCTCTTGGCAACAAGTGTCCATGTCTTCCATAAAAGCTTTTGTTCCTCAACCAAAGCCTCACAAAAAGTAGAAAAAAGCTTCTACCAATTTCAAACGCCTTCGGTTTGCCTGCTCGGCCCTAACGGCTAAGCGACCGAAAGCTTCAGAAGCTTCGGTTTTAAATGGCAATGCTTGTGGAGCCACGGTCTCAGTTAGCGGCTGCACGTACATCAAAACGGTTCGTTGACACTCCAATACCAACCACAAGGCTGGAGCAGCAGATCTCCTTCAAACAAACACTTCAGTTGGATGGCACGTGGGCAGCAGTGGGACAGGGGGTCCTGGGGGGGAGGTGGTGTTGCCAACAAGTGCCTCGGCTGTCAAAAGTTGGGCAAAGACAAACAAACAAAACAGCAAAGAAATGAAATGAGAAATCCAAAAACGCGCGCAACTTTTGACGAGCGTCCGCCTGCTGCTGCTCCAGTTTTGGGTGCTGGTTGTTATTCTTTTTTTTTTTTGTGTTGTTGTTGTTTTTGTTAAGTGCCAACGTAGCGTAAGCCTAAGCCGCCACGCAAAAAATAGCGCGCGCGAATTTGCCATCCATAACAATTTTTCAAACAGAAATCGCAGAGTTGCACCGAACCAGTTGATCAAAATTTGAAAAACAGATTGAAAACTTTACAAAAACGTGAGAAGACTGACACAAAATGTCCAAACTATTCCATGTTAACGATTTTCAACCAGTGTTTAAACAAAGCCATGGGCTAAAGACAATCTTCTAAGCAGCCACTTACCAAAATTCAAAGTTTAAGTGTCAAAACCGTTTCACACAGGTGAGTTGTCGCTGTATGAGTGTGGTCGTAAGTGTGTGTTAACCATTCCATGTGTGTTTGTTTATATCCTTAGGCCCTAGTCCCGTGTGTGTCCTGTACTTTTGGTTTTTGAGTGTCTTTTTCATTTCAAATTGCATTTTCTGAACTAGTTTTTGTGGCTGTTGATGTTGTGGTTGTTGTTAATTTTAAGGCTCATCAATGACAGTTGCTCTCTGGCTGTGTGTGTGCGAGTGTGTGTCTGGTTGCTGTATCTGGCAGCTAATTAGAAATATGCTAGGACCCAGCATTTGGCTTGGCGCTGGCTCTTGTTTTGATTGTGACCCCAGACAGACGACGCTCAGACAACTCACGTCTCAGTTTTTCTGTGTGGACCCTACACAGCCTCGAAAGATGCTGTGTGTGTGTGTGTGTGCCTTGCTTGGTATGGCCGCAGGACCTCCATGTCCTTGCATTTACATTGCTTGAGCTTAAGGTTAGCCGAGTACATCTCAAAAGCTATTTCAAGTGTCGCTTAAGTCAAATAGAACTAAATGTAATATAATTTCTTATGAGATTTGCTGTGAGATTTATGAGATTTGAAATATTTGAATAGTTCAAATTGATTTGAAAATTGTAAGATGGTAAAACTATTTGTAAAGTTATTCTCCTTATTACGATTCGGGCTGTTTCAACAAGGCTTAAGAAAGTTAACGATCGCTAAAAAGCAAGAAGCAAGAAAGGAAAGAGGAAGAAAGAAGAAGAAGGAGAAGGAAGAAGGAAGGAAGAAGGAAGGAAGAAGGAAGGAAGAAGGAAGGAAGAAGGAAGGAAGAAGGAAGGAAGAAGGAAGGAAGAAGGAAGGAAGGAAGAAGGAAGGAAGAAGGAAGGAAGGAAGAAGGAAGGAAGAAGGAAGGAAGGAAGAAGGAAGGAAGAAGGAAGGAAGAAGAAGGAAGGAAGAAGGAAGGAAGAAGGAAGGAAGAAGGAAGAAGGAAGGAAGAAGGAAGAAGGAAGAAAGAAGGAAGGAAGAAGGAAGGAAGAAGGAAGGAAGGAAGGAAGAAGGAAGGAAGAAGGAAGGAAGAAGGAAGGAAGAAGGAAGGAAGAAGGAAGGAAGAAGAAGGAAGAGGAAGGAAGGAAGAAGGAAGGAGAGAGAAGGAAGGAAGAAGGAAGGAAGAAGAAGGGAAGAAGGAAGAAGGAAGGAAGGAAGAAGGAAGGAAGAAGGAAGGAAGAAGGAAGGAAGAAGAAGGAAGAAGGAAGAAGGAAGGAAGAAGGAAGGAAGAAGGAAGGAAGGAAGAAGGAAGGAAGAAGGAAGGAAGAAGAAGGAAGAAGGAAGGAAGAAGGAAGGAAGGAAGGAAGAAGGAAGGAAGAAGGAAGGAAGAAGGAAGGAAGAAGGAAGGAAGGAAGAAGGAAGGAAGAAGGAAGGAAGAAGGAAGGAAGAAGGAAGGAAGAAGGAAGGAAGAAGGAAGGAAGGAAGGAAGGAAGGAAGGAAGAAGGAAGGAAGAAGGAAGGAAGAAGGAAGGAAGAAGGAAGGAAGAAGGAAGGAAGAAGGAAGGAAGAAGGAAGGAAGAAGGAAGGAAGGAAGGAAGAAGGAAGGAAGAAGGAAGGAAGGAAGGAAGAAGGAAGGAAGAAGGAAGGAAGAAGGAAGGAAGAAGGAAGGAAGAAGGAAGAAAGGAAGAAAAAGGAAGAAGGAAGGAAGAGGGAAGAAAGGAAGGAAGATGAAAGAATGGAGAAAGGACGAATGAAGGGAGAAGGGAGGGATAAGGAAGGAAGAAGGATTGAAAATTAGAAGATTTTTGTACTATTCGCTCTGTTCATTCCTAAAATTGGACAAAGGGTTGCTCTATTTGAATAAGCCTTAACAGTTAATCGTCGCTAAAGATTAAGTGGGAATCAAAAAAGAGAGAAGAAAGGCAGGAAGAACAAGTGAAAATCGCAATTATGTTTTAATAGAACATGAAAAAACTGTAACAACATATTCTCGACTCCCTTATAGAGATTAAAAGATATCCATATGACAATTTTAAACCATATGCGGTTTTCAGCATAGCGAATAGTTTTACATTACTTTTTTGTGCTATAACAGTCTCGATGTGATGTGAAGTAAGCGAAATCTACTTGCAATCGTACTTTCACATTTATTTATTTCACGTGGGTCGGCTGATAAGACATTGAAGGCATTAGCCTTATACAGCCATGTTCCGGCTTTTGCTTCAATCAAATCGAGTGTGGACCATGTTCCGTTTTCTATTAATCAACCAAGGTGATCGGTATCAAACCTTTCATTTCGATTTACTTTTAATTCGACGGATTCAATTTTACATCAACTCAATAAATCTTACACAATGGAACATGCGCCACATTCGAATGCGTCATATTTTGTCGACAGTTAAAACTGAATCAGGCCGTTTGCGCTCTTGACGAATCGGAATTAAGTGCAAAAAAACAAAAAAAAAAAATACATGCATAGCGATTCTGCTAGGCAATAGATGGTGATGTTAGTACATACCTATTTAATACACTAGCTGACCCGGCAGATGTTGTTCTGCCTTCCCCTATTATAAAAATAAACCAGCGGAAATAATTGTTTTTTTAGTGCATTTTTCAATTGTTTGTTTTTTTTTTTTTGTTTAATTGACTTGTTCAATTCCGATGCACCGATGCCATTCTTGCTTCTCGTTGCTTTCCGATGCACGGCCTCTCATATGAAGTTCTCGGTCGGTTTCCATTCTTGCTTCTTGTTGCTCGTTCGCATTTCTCGGTCAGTTTTCAATTTTGCATCTCGTTGCTCGTTTGTTTCAGAAGCTCGTTTTGCCTTTTTCTTGAGTGCTTGAGCCTTAGAACGACCAATCGAACGTTTTTTGGGCGGCATTGCTGCACAAAAATGGATTTATATGATTGAATTCATAAATTTTGAGCGTTGATAAGAAATTAAAATTTCAAATTTTCCGACAAAAAGTCAATTTCTCACTCTAAGGCAGACAAACATTAATTATAAGATTATATCCCTTTTCATTTATGCACTTATGGTTGGGAATCCAATTTAAAATCACTCTCGATTTTCACCTCAATTTATCCGTCTTCTTGATAATCTAAACTCATATGAAAATTTCGCGAATTTCCCGACAGTTAGTCCGTTTTATACTACTTACCCGTCTACAATTGACGTCTTTCAAGCCTTCTTCATAATCTAGGCTCAAATGGAAAATGTTAAAATTTTTCAAATATTGCGACATTTTTGACCCTTTGGTTTTCACCTCCTTGCATTTTGGACCGTTCAATCTGCATCTTCCATTTACCAACGCCTGCATTGTAATCTCAAAATTATGATCATTTGCTAGCTTAGCAAATTTTGCGATTTTTGGATCATTTTCCGCCCATTAATTCAACTTAGAAACCTTTGCAACCTTTCAATCGGATGAATGGTATTATTTTTTAAATTTCGCGGTTTTTGGATCACTTCCCGCTCATTTCTTCAACTCCAAAAGTTCCATTGCAATCGGAAAATTGACAAACTTCTCTGTTTTTGGACCATTTTCCGCTCATTTATTCAACTTAGAAACCTTTCAGGGCAAGCGTATAACCAATCCCGAAAATTTCATTACAATCGGATAGACGGCATAATTTTGCTAATTTCGCGGTTTTTGGACCATTACTCGGCCATTTTTCCAACTTACAAACCTTCCCGGGCAAGCGGTCTACCATTTCCCAAAGTTTGATAGCAATCGGATGTACGGTTTAGGCAGGCATAAGAGACAGACAGACAGACAAACATGAATTTTTATATATATAGATTAAGTTGGCTCGATGGTTCGTTTATAGCCCAGGTGGGTACTAATCGGGGCTTGAACTATGCGAAATGAATTTGTAGTTGATTCCTGACTATCTTTAAAAAGTTTACCATTCGAATTAAAGCAGCTTTACATAAAATGCGGAATAAAACAGATACACATTTCTCTTCTAATCATAAACAGAAAATAGTCGGGTTATTCAGACTTCAATCAATACTTAATACTAAAGCACAAACCAAATGCGAAAGAATTAATTAGATTTTCACTTAAAACAAGTCTTCCCTTATTGCTGCAGGAACTTTAGCATTGTACTTGAATTGGAAATCCGAATGAAATCAATTTTCTAGACTTGAAATTAGCACTCCTTTTTTTCCAGTGAATTTGCATAAAAGAAAACCCCACAAGTGGTGTTGAAATAAATATTAAAAAACTTTCTTTTTTTTTTTTTGCTTTCTATTGCAAACAGTTTTCGCAGAATTTGATACCACTCCCACCGCTCATCGCCCAAACAGAGCAATTCATAAGTAGACAATAAATAGGTATAAATGAAACACAAAAGAGAAACTTTCCTAAGTCCAAGCTGTGTCGGCCCACCTTTTGCCCTGTTCGCACTGTCAGAAGAAGTATTTATAAATGTCTTTCATTATGCAGCATCCTGGGAGCCGCTGCTCAGTATGAGGCATCTCAGCTGACAATGATACTTGGATAGATATCGCCCGGGGGGGAGGGAGGTAAATTAAATTAACGGGCCAAGCAATTTAAGTGGCTCTCCATACAATTTTTGCACATATTAGGGAAAAACAGAACAAAAATATGAATGCCCAAGGACATTTACAAATTTCGACCAAATTCATAGCATACATTTGAGCGTGACAAGTTCCGCCAAATGCGTTTCGGGCTATTCTGCAGTTCGTAAGAATCCAATTGTTTATCTGGTTCTTTACCCTTCTGACCAGCATGTGAATTGATGTTGATGTTGTTCTTAGTTGATAGATTTTTGGGGTCACCGAGTTTTGCACTCAAATTTTCCATAACTCCCCAAAATTAATTCAACACATTGTGTGTGTGTGTGTGTGTGTGTGTGTGTGCGTGTTATTTCTGTTCTTGTGTTTCGCTTTGCGTTTTTCTCTGCATTGCTTGTTGATTTTTCATTATTAATAACAGGAATTTTTCGCTGCGCGTCGCTGTTGTTGTTGTTGCGGGTGGTTTTGGTTTGTTTGCCTGTTTTTATACTCTGCACCAAAGGTACACACAGAGTATATTAAGTTTGGGTAAATGTCCGTATGAACTGGTAAGAGTTAAAGGTTTGAAGTGTATGGGACAAATTCTTCTTATAGTTTCAGTTATATTTTCATTTTTGCCAGGCTCCCCTCGTATCTTCCACAACTTTGTTCCTACTAAACATATTTGGTAATCAAAGGATTGTCAAAGTTTGGTTCAACGAAGGCGTGTTACAGCGTACATTACAGTCGGGCTTGACCAACTTACTTTGTTTTCGTATGATTCTTTTGTGGACTCGTTTTACATTTCCCAAAAGTAAACTGTCCTGTCCGCTGTCCTGACCATTGTGCTGCCAGTGGAAACAACAACCAAACCAAAACGCGCTTCAAAAGTATGCCACATGTGTGTGTGTGTTTTATGTCTGTCCCTTGGGGGAAGAGTACCAGCTCTATGCGCCGCCTTTGAACCAGCCCCAAGGAATGCGTTTAGCCTGATGGTCACTCGTTATCCTGTCAGCGGCAACAGCAGGACTTTCCGCTACAGATTTGTAACAGAGTTGTGTACCAAAAAAATAATAGAAAAACCGAATGAGAAATTGAACCAACTCTGCGGGCGACCGTCGTTGGGGGAGAAAGTGTGAATGGGTGGGGTGGGACTTATAAAGCATGAAGGCCTCATAATAATAAATTACTTTCAATGATAAATCGATCAATCTACAATAAATGAAGGTGATTGAAAACGGAGATCGCAGTGTGGGGGGGGTGGGAAGGAGTACGTAAAACAGAAGGCGAAGAAGTAGGCAAAGGAGTTTGAAAAACCAGTAGGGATGAATTAGGCGAAGGAGGTAAAGGAATAAGCGAAGAAATAGCTGACAAAAATGGGTAAGACAAAAAAAGATAGGGGCATGTGGCAAAGTGGCAGTAGACGAAGTAGGAGTTCACAAAGTAGTGTTGAGTTGCTCACTAAATTGAACAAGTCAACATGTTTTTCTGCGATTGTTCTTTTTTGTTCACACTCAAAAAAAATCCGTTCAAAATCTACCGAAATCAAGACCAATCGTTGACAATTGTAGAGTAAAGAGTAATTTTTACACCAGTTGTTCGCTCTTCATTAACGTTTAGCTGTTGTGTTAATACCATTTTGGGCTCAACTTGGCAACATTTTGGGGTCATTTTACAAATTTTCGGGCTTCTTTTAGAAACATTTTGGTAACGCTTTAAGACCTCTTGGTTTTTTTGTAACAATTTTGGAACATCTCGGACTTATTTTGGTAACATCGCGGTCTCATTTTGGTAACACATTGGGCTTAAATTTCGAACCATTTTGGTACATTTCTGCACAGAGAGAAACAATCAAGTATTCCGTACTTGAACTCTGTTTTTCCGAACTTGATAGTCAACTGAGTCTTAAATTACTACCATCAAGTTCGCCATATTTAAATCAGGTACGTTTGAAAACTTGATTTGAATACTATCGGACTTAAAAAATGAGTACGAAACATACTTAAAATGAGAAAATAACATTTTCAACTTCGCATGCAAACTTACGTTTCAAACTTATAACTTCAAGACATGGGAATGGGAGAAGTACGTGCATACTTGGCCCAAGTACATTTCCATACATTCCTGTTTGTTCTGAAAACACAAAAAAGTAGTAAAAATTCTTAATTTTAAACTCCACTTTACCTTGGCCTTACTGGGACTTGAACTCGGCATCTTCGGGAAATCTTCAATCGAAAAGTGCGGCGTCTCTACACTCACGGCCATCAGGGCCCTCGCGTAAGTAAATGCAAAGACCCCCTCTCTCCCACAAGTAAAATTGATTCGTATATAACTTCGGTGTTTATTGTCCGATCTTAGTGATCTTTACAGAATAGATAGATATTGGGCCTTACGATTTGCGCTTAAAGGGGGAGGGGGAGGAATTTTCCATATCTGAAACAAACTCGTTTTGAAATCAGGTAAACACCTATCTACATGCAAAAATTTGTGGCTCTATCTCTTATAGTCTCTGAGAAACACGCGTTCATACGGACAGACGGACGGACAGACTGACAAGAATATTATATTTATAGGGGCGCAAATGTTTCCTCTACCTGTTACATACTTTTGCACAACTATGATCCCCCTTTTCCATTTTCAATGGGGAACAGGGTATAAAAATAGGGGAAAGTTAACTTCGGCGGCCGAAGTTTTGTATATCCTTGCAGCTTCCATTGAAAAGAGAAAAAGTTTTTCTAAGACTACTTTTTGGACATTACTTTTCTATGGGATCTATACTATAAAGATGTCTGATTTTGATAGCTTGGCAAAATCATTGAAAAGCATAATACACTGTTCATTGCGAAATTTGGAGGCGATCCCATTAAAAACAAAACGTTTTTCTGACTGGAACTTGTTTTTCGACCGATCATTCATACTGGGCAGCTATATGTTATAGTCATCCGATTTTGATAAAACTTTGTAGAAATGTGTCCAAAGTATATAAAATAAGTGTATGCCAATAAAAAGGACGTTTTCATTAGAAACAAAAAAGTTTTTCATCACTCGATCTAGTTTTCGACCGATCGTTCCTATGGGAGCTATATGCTATAGTCATCCGATTTCGACCAAACTTAGTGAAATTATGGGAAGGGATTGTAAACTAAGAAATACGTACTTTGGAGGCGTTTCCATTAAAAACAAAAAAGTTTTTCTCTTTAAGACTAGTTTTTCAACCGATCGTTTCTATTGCAGCTATATGCTATAGTCATCCGATCGGCAGTTCACAAATGTCAGCGTATTTGTACTAAAAGACTTCGTGCAAAGTTTGGTGAGGATAGCTTTAAAACTGACGGAGGAGATAGCATAGAAACAGCGGACAGACGGACAGGGCTAAATCAACTCAGCTCGTAGGCTGATCAAAATATATATTTTATGTGGTCGGAGATGCTTCCTTCTATGCGTTACAAACATCCGGACAATTTTATAATACCCTCTGCAAGGGTATAAAAACAAACACACAGAATACTGAGAATCTTAAGCTTATCATCGAGTACTTAGACCCGAATATTTGGAATCGAGTACTATGTACCGAATACATAGTCTCTAATACTTAGTACCGAATACTTAGAATCGAGTACGGAGTATCGTGTACATGGTACTTCGAGTACTTGGAATCGAATAATAAATATCGAGTACTTAGTATCGAGTACTTAGTATCGACTACTAAGTATCGAGTACCTAGTATCGAGTACTTAGTATCGAATACTAAGAATCGAGTACTGAGTATCGAGTACTTAATAATGAGTATCAAATACTGATATCGAATACTTAATATCGAGAACTTAGTATCAAATACTTAGAGTCGAACTATTACGAACTAATCGAGTTTGAATATGGACTTAATATCGAGAACTTAGTATCAAATACTAAGAATCGAGTACTATTATCGATTACTGAGTATCGAGTTTTGAATAAGGAGTATAAAGTAACGCACAACCGCAAGAATGTGAAAGGCGGATCATATCGTATACAACATGTTTCACATCAAGGCCCAGTGAGTGTAAGCCACACTCACTCCTTTTTTTCGTCCTTGCATTCCGATGAACTCTTACAGAAGCTTCTTTATGCATTCCTCTTCTCTTTGAGATTTGATTCGTGACTTCAATCAATATCTTCAACTTTAGCTATCCTATAGAAGAGCCCTTCTTCTTGTTTTTTTGCCGGAACATTTTGAAGGTTTACACAAAAACTATGTCAGTAAAATGTGAAGATATTCATTCTAAGCGTTGGGCATAACGCTACAACAAGTTTCGGATTTGCCATGATGTTTGAACTCGCAGTTTGGGTAATTTGTTGTTGTTTACATTAACGGGCCTTGCGTTGAGGGCGCAAGGAGCCATTGGGCGCCCGTATTGATTGCTGTATCTGCGTGTCATGGTCGCAATAGTTTCGTTCGGTTAATGGCTGTGTTATTTCTGTTGATTTATTTTAGTCCTGCCAGCAGTGACAAACGGACTTTGAAATGAGTTAGCTGATGATAAGAAGCAGCATGAGAAAGTTGAAATGCAAATCTCAGTCAAAAGTTGCACAGAATCCAAAGGTAGAAAGCGTTTTGCAGGCCACTAGGTATGCAAGGCGACTTCTATTTTTTTTTTTTACGTAGCAAATGAAAAATGACTCACACACACACAGACAGACAGATCCGTGTTGTTCTTCAACATATTTGATATGCTAATGCGTTTAAAATCATTCAAATCGTATGTTTTTGTGCGTATGTCAGGCCCATAGGTACCGACACTTTTCAACTTCGTTTCTTTTTGGCAAATGTGCAAATGACAGTCGAAAAATGTGTGTATAAATATTTATGACTCTCTCTCTCGCTCTGCGTGTATGTGAGTTTGCAAATTTATTTTAAAGCCGAAAAAAGAAGCCGAAAATGACGGGAAAATACAAATAAAACACAAACTGTCTACGTCTCGTTTAAGAAAAGTGAAATAAGATAAATGAGCCAATTTGACTTTGCGTGCGTGCCCGGCTGCTTGCTGGCTCCCTGTGTGGGTGGGTGTGTGTGTGTGGCGTTCCCCATTCTCCCTTTTGGGGTGGCGACTGCTTAAGTCGCGCTCGTAAGTAGGCAACACTTTTTGTGGGCCACAGCAACTGAAGGCGAACAGGCAAATCCATATTCCCTGATTATAATGCTGAAGCTGATGTGAAGCTTACGGATCGCATTTGTCAATCATCGCCCTTAAGGTGGAATTTCGTCAAAGACTTTGGCCTTTTAAATGGCATATTAAATTGAGATTTTTTGTTCGTGTGTGGCTGTGGTTAGAAATTTGCGAGTCGTTAACTTTTGCTAAGTGTAATTTTACATGGGAGCAAAAATCATTTTTTCTATTCTTTTTCGATTTATTAATTAAGAGATTCACCACGTTACTCGTAGGGTAGAAATGGTATACTATGTATGCTTGGCTCGCAAAAGAAAGCATTTCCGACCGAGTCGATAGTAATGCTTGTTGAGGGATTAATTGATGTAGTTGTTAAAGAAGACTTGTCAACCATTTGATAACATGTCTTCTCGTAAATCTTCTGCAATTGCCCTGCAACCTCTTAATATTACTCACCTGTCATCAGACTGCATACCTTACTCAGAAGTTGCTAATCGATTTGAGTGAGTATTTCATATCATATTCTCGATATTTTGCATCTTTAACAAGCACGGTACCAGAGAATCGAAATTGCGTTATAAGTAAAAAATGACTTACACCGCAACAC
The DNA here is from genome assembly GCA_018904265.1 of Lordiphosa collinella. Classification (NCBI taxonomy): domain Eukaryota; kingdom Metazoa; phylum Arthropoda; class Insecta; order Diptera; family Drosophilidae; genus Lordiphosa; species Lordiphosa collinella. The sequence continues at coordinate 57,838 of JAEIFV010000502.1, read as the reverse complement.
CGTATATACCGCATTACCGCAATTACCACCGCATACTACCGCATTTGAATATCGTAAACACCGCATTAGTACCGCGTTATTCATATATTTAGTTTTCCGAAACTGCTTGTCAATTTGAGTACGTAGCTCAGTGATTTCAAATCCGAAAGAATTTGTTTTTTGTGGTATGAGTGACCATTTGCGGTGCAGCAGGTAGTAGGTGTGCCTGTAGCGCAAGAGGTCCGAGGGTGTTCGATCCCGCCTGGGAATGTAACATTTTTTTTTAACCTTAGTCGATTGAGCTTTGCACGTTTGCCCTTCTCTTTCTATGCAATCTGGTCGATCAGTTTTGAAGTTATCGAGCAGAATATTTTCACTGACCCTAGTTTTTACTATGTAAAATGGTATTTATGTTAAGTGTGACTAAAGTTTTTTGATAGTAGTGCTGCTGTAGACTCTTCGGGCCGATTCTATTCCTCTTCTCTAAAATAATGTATTCTGCCCAAGAAAACTCACATTGCTGCTGCACTACTTGCTGGTATTGCGTACACTTGAAAAGCCAGTTTTTAAAACTTTGGATAATTTTTCTCATTTTGTCTCCATCAAGTGACCAAGGCAAAATCCTCCGTCATTTTTACGATGTCTCGCGCATAGCGATTAATTTCTTCGGGAGAAGTTTCTGATGTTGTCATCGAAGTCTCTTGAAGCAGATCTGAGAAAAAAAAGCTATCTTTGTGACGAGGACATCACCGTTGCGACCGGTGTTACCCATAATTGTTTGTTTTCCTTATAACTCAACAACCGTTCTTCCGATCTTTACCATTCCTTTGGCGGATCGATAAATAATCCTGACTACTAAATATGTCTAGAAGGAACGAACCATCTATCTATAAAACTGTGGGAGATATGACGTTTTTTCCAATTTGCGGGGGCGGGAGGGGGCGTGGCAAAAATTGAAAATAAACTTGATCTGCCTGCAAGTATACGAAGTCCCATACATGTCAAACCTCTATCTCTTACCATCTCTGAGATCTGAGCGTTCATACGGACAGACAGACGGACAGACGGAAATGGCTATATCGACTCGGCTGTTGATGCTGATCCAAAATATATATACTTTATGGGTTTGGAGATGCTTCCTTCTGGCTGTTACATACTTTTGCACAAACTTATTATACTCTATGTACCTTTGGTATGTACCGATTCGTTTCTTTTTTCCAAGTGTTTTTTTAAAACCACTTTTGGTGTTAGCAAGACACCAAGATAGTTGTACTCTGAATCATTGCAGTATGTAGGTCCTTTGGGGTAATCAACAGCCTATATTTTCGTTGTTCTCTACTTCTTGCCTTAGTCACATAGTCCTGGAGGCCTCTTTCTTTGAGTTTAGTCAGCGAATTTCCGCATTTCAAATGAACACAAAGTGGCCTTAAATTGATTCTTAAAGAAACCTGAAAGTTTGAAAAATGACTCCAAAATGTTATCAATTTGTGTACGAAATGTTATTAACACAAATCCGAAACGTTGATAAAGATCAAACGACACCACTGTTCACAGTTCATTAAAAGGTGAAATTATTTTACTTTGTCAACGAATGGGCTTGAGATTTAAACCAAATATGTTTTTTGAGAGTAGCAACCAATTGACCCTTATGCAAACTGTCCATGAAATATAAAATCCCTAAATTATCCGGAAGATTGTGAGGGTATTTAAATCATATTCCTAAATCTGATCTTAGTACACTCAGAAAATAACGGCTGCAAGCGTTCTAAATGAAACGGGCTTGAAACTAACCCGTTTTGTACTTAAAATTTCAAGTAGGATTCGATATTGGGTTTACTTAATTTGAGAACGAAACATACTTAAATCGAAAAACGAGTGCTATTATTATTGAAATGAGAACAAATGTTCTTGAATCAGTAACATTTTGTACTTACAGTAAGCTCAAGTACAAAATATGATAGATTGAGTACAAAATTGACTTATAATGCTAGCTCCGAAATGTGAATTATTTGTAAGAGAGAGTGTTCTTAAAATACCCAACTGATTCTGACTCTTTTGTTATGGAGTTATGGTTACTTAGAGATTTATTTATGGCCCTTGGATATTTCCAGCCTTCTTTGGTTCAATATAGAGAACTCGTTTTAGGAAAACTTGGGAATGGGATCAAACCAAGAACATTTTGTACTTGTTTAAAAATCCTCATTTTATCTTTGTGTAATGCTTTTGGGCTGACATTAGAAATTACTGGAATTTAAGTAAGAACATTTTGTACTTTTTTTGAGAATAAAACGAGCTTGCCTTAAGGCCATTACAACCTAAAAGTATGATCAAAAATATTTTAAAATAATTCGAAATGTACTTAATATATTCCGAAACAGTATTAAATCAAGTATTTTGGGATTGAAAAAATCGTACTTGATCCAAGAATTTTGTACTTGGATCAAGTATTTTCGTACTTACCGTACTATCGACAACGTTTTTACTTAATTCAAGTACAAAATTAACGGTTTTTTCTGAATGTACTCACTTTCAGCTTAAGATAAAACTTCTAAAACAAATTCATCTTCCTATATCTTATGGCTTGGGCTGTGCGGTTGTTACTAGTCAGCCAGTCACTCAGAAATAAGTCGGCTGTGTTTTTCCAAATGTCCGTCTCGCCTTAACCAACATTTTTTCATAAGTCGGTTTAAATTCTGAGTAAAACATGTCTTTCTCCACTACCGCTTAACATCACTTAAAACTAACAAGCAAATTCTGTTCATTCTGCTTCATTTCTTTCTGTCTTTGATTGAGTGAAAAGCGAGCACTGCTAACCCACAAGTTGTGCGCCAGCTTCGAAAGTGGCTTTAAATAATGTAAAAGTTAAAGGTGTTGTCAGATGCCAAAGAACTTAAGTTGAAATTATCCGCTAGTTGTTGTGCTTAGAGCGTATCCCTCGGTAGCATTCAAGTGGTTTCGCTTCTTTTCGGCTGGATGAACACATGTAGCTCCACTTCAGGTTCGTGTCATATTGTGTATGAGTAATATCGATCATTTGTACACGTACGCGTATTGTTTGAGTATTTTGCGTGTGTTTTTGTGAGGGCACGCAATTAGTTCGATGGGGGAATGGAGGAGTATTTGCTTATGACACACGCACACACACAGATAGGTCGCCGGGTACTCCCCGCGGTCTGTCTAATCAGTTGAAGCCAGCACAAGTTACGGTATTCTGTAAACGGATGGGGGCGGAGCGCCTACATGTGTCATCGCCATTCAGATAAAATACTTGTGCCTGCTGTCAGTCCAGAGATAAGATATAAATAGAAAGTTTGGGCCAAGATTAGAGAGTCAATTAATTGGACAATACTTTTTGTTTTTTTTTTTTTGTTTTTGGATTCCGTTCGGGATTAGCACAGGCCACAAATGTTGATTGGTTAGGCGGCACCTGCTGATACAGGAAATGCGCAATTTAACATAATTTGCATGAGCGCGAGTCGGTCAAGTCAATTGCCAATGTCAATAAATAATCAGGGACACGGTTCTAAGTACGAGCTGTTCCACGCCCAGTGCATTGACTTTAACGAGGGGCGCCCTAATGGCTTTTTGACTCGAGCTGAGTTATTTTTTTTTAAGCCAAACAAACAGCACACATGAACGCGCTCAGACACACGCAGCCAAAAAATACATATACTTATGCACACACACACACACACACATTTGCATGGCTGTGTGCGCTGTAAATGAACACAAATACAAGCGACATTCAAGGCACCAACTTTTTGCCGCATTCAGACAGTCTTTCGCAATCACAAATGATGCTGATGGATGCAACGTGCACTCCGCCTGTCACAAAATCCCAGCAAAATAATTAATGTCACAAATGTCAAAAGAAATTGCTGGCCAGTAGGTCTGTTGCTTGGCCATTGTTTCAGGGAAATTGATTGGCCTCTTCTTTAAAGTTAATCCAACCCCAAAATGTGTGGGCCTCGGCCTTGCCACTCAACGAGGTGTGGCCGAGAATCTTGTACGTCGGAGGCAACAATGTGGAAGCAATAATGAAATAACATTGTTGCAGCGGGAAAATAAGAAGAAAAAAAAAACACTCGCCCTGTGTGGCGCAGCAACATTGTTAAGTACAACCTTTCATTGGGACAAGTGAAGCCAAATGAAAGCAGCCAGATATAAATAAAAGCGAGATAAACAAACCTGAATTAAGGCTATATTGTGATCTAGGCCCGCAAGGATCTGTTTTTCGTCCTACCATTTAAAAAGACGTAGGCCTTTTAAATGCAACGCAATTTATATACGCTTAAAACGCAACGTCAAGCTGCTTCGATTTAATTGCAGTCCGGCATTGCTGGTCCCAAAAGCTGGTAAAGTAAGCCGATTGTGTAGAAGTATTTTAGAAAGAACCGATTGGCATATCAGCTGAAAATGCTCAAAAAGCTAGATTTCGAGGCTTTAACATAGAATCTATATGGGGTTTAGCGACCTGTTTTTGATTTTAGTCAAAGTAGTTGTTAGACCTTTCAATAATCAACAGAAATCAACAAAGATTTGAAACATATGGACACAGCAGTTTGAGGTAACTCAGACAGACAGTTTCGACCGCTTCCCTGAGGTCTCGTCAGTGAGATGGCAACCGCTGCCCTACCAAAAGCCTAGTTATGCCAAGCGAAGCGGAGAATATAGAAATTATTTAAAAATTGGGAAATTTTTAACAGTTTGAAAAGTAAGTTTTTATTTCGATTGTCATAAAACTCGGCTTGTCAGCAACTAAAGACCTATTCTCAGTACGCAGCTTTTGTCAACGATATCTTGATTTATCAGAAAGAACTGAATGGGTATTTTTATTAGCCAAAGCAACTTTATTGCTTTGACATTATAATTTAGTTTTCGGTGGAAGTGCATAGCAGTGAACAGTTACAACAATGGCAAAAATGTGGTTACAGAGTTATTCAGCAGAAGCGTATTTCTATCTGCTGTTGAAGGCACTACTGGGTAAATTTTCATTAAAATTATTCTAATTGGTGATAATATTTTTCTTGGTTATCATGTTTTTTTTTTTGTGTTTTACCCAGCAGGATTCTCTTCTGAAAACTCGCCTGTCAAGCGCAAAGTTACGGCTAATTTGCCCTGCTCTATATTAAATCATTTTTAGATCTCCTACTTGGGTCGTCGTTTAAACTTGAATCCAGATAGAAATTGCTGCAGTTTCGAGACGTACAACGCTTTAGGAATGATCAAATAAGGCATAGCAGAGAACTGAGTATCGGAAACGGAGTATCGATTACGGAGTTTTGAGTAATGAGTATCGTGTATCTATATTCAGTATCAAGTACTGAATATGGAGTACTTAGCGTAGAGTTTCGTGTCCGGAATATCGAGTAATGTGTTTCGAGTTATAGTGTCGAGTACTTAGTATCGAGTAATGAGTATCGAGAACTGAATATCGATTAGTACTGAGTTTTGAGTAATAAGTATCGTGTAATGAATTCTGAATATGGAGTACTTAGTTTCGAGTACTGCATATCGAAGTCTGAATATCGAGGTCCAACTCGCACAAGACAGAGGCGAGTGGCGGGCATTAATAGCAGCGGCCGAGACCGTCAAACGGTTGTGATAGAATTATCGGGCCAAATAAGAAGAAGATGAATCTCTGTTGCTCCATACCGAGTATATTCAGTACGTCCTCAGCGCTGACCTTAATGTCACGATGAATACATAAATGGTTAAAGAAGAAAAATTCCTATTGTCAGCCGATGTTTTAATTGGCAATGCCATGAATATTAGCCACATTATATAAACATTCGGAAACACAAATGCGTCAGTTCTCAGCATTGCATCTTGTAGCGTTTTTGGTTGCAAAACGTTGTCCACGTGTTGTTTTCACAGTTTTATTTCGTCATTTCCCACATCCGTTTACCAAAAATGTTCAAGAAATGTGTTGCATTGCTGTTATTCTCTGAGCTCTAGTTAGACTACATTTTTGAATACAGCGAATGCCAAGGAGCTCTGATTTATGTTAAGAAGCTTAGTTATGTATAATCTTTGACAATGCAGAAAGCAAGAATGGCAGAAATAATGCAACCCCAAAATGCATCTCAGCTGCTGCATTTGACTTGGACTGGTCGAAACTAGCTTTTATCAGTCCCCATAAGCGTCTTGGAATCATAATAGAAAAAATGTTTTTAAGTTTCAAGTCCACTGAATCGGCAATTTCATGACCGCTGATACAGTTTGAAGAAGTCGGCTAAGTGGCAATGTGACTGCGATTAACTATATGTAGCTGCTAAGCTTATTATTGCACACTGAAACTCTGGGGTTTTAAATAATTTTACCAATTGTTACACCAACGATGCACTCGTATTGTCATCCCATTCTGCAATTTCGCGGTAGTCTCGTAGGGATTATATTAAGGGAAAAATTAAAACTCAATTTAGTTCCACAGCAAAATCATTTTAAAGATTGTTCGCTAGTAATTTCAGCTCGATATGTAATATTGATTTGATTCCAGAAAGTTCCCTTCCTTTTCTTTCTTCCTTCTTATTCCATTAGTCATCCTAATTCATTTCAAGATCCCCACCAGTTTTAGCTTATAAACTTTGCTTAGTCTGGCGTGGTAATCGAAACCATGACCTTACACTGAACACGAATGGAATGGCATCTCATCGCTCAAGAGCACGGTTTCAATCGATCTACGAGGGCCGTCCCAGAAATAGCCGACCTAACTACTAAAACACAAAAAGTTATCTTTTTTTTTCAACATAGGATCCTTTTAGGTCGATACACTTTTCCCCAGCGATGTTCAATAGCTTCGATACCTTTTTTTATAATAAGAACTGTGAAGCTCTTCATTGTTGCCAAATCCTCCGAGACATTTTTTTAAGTTTGGAAATAAGAAATAATCAGAGGGAGCCAAGTCTGGCGAATAAGGGGTGTGAGGTAGCAATTCAAATTCATTAATTTTAGCCATTGCAACGGCAGAGGTGTGAACCGGCGTTTTTGTTCTGAAGTCAGCAAACGCGGCGCATAACTTTTTCATGTCCAATTTTTCGGTCAATAAGCGATGTACAGCACTTTTTGAAATGCCTACACATTCAGCTAACTCACGAACTTTCAATCGCCGGTCACTCAATACACATTTTTAATTTTGGCCACCATTTCTGAAGTGGTCACCTCATTTGGACGCCCATTACGATGTTCATCTTCGCAGCTCAAACGACCTCGCTTAAACTTAGCCACCCAACATTTTATTGTTGTAAACGAGGGAGCAGAATTACGTAAGGTTGAATCCAGCTCCTTTTTAATATTGGTTGGACTAAGACCTTTTTTATGAAAGTATTGTATCACATAACGATGACCAATTTTGTCCATGTTTGCAAATCAATAACAAGCGTTCTCTATTAAATTCGACCAAAAAAAAAACTCTGCAAGGTAAAGGCACCAAACTTCAAACTTAAGCTTTTAACAGTCGGTACTTCCTCTTTTTAATATTTTTTGTGAACATTTTCCAACACTACTGTGCTAGGTCGGCCATTTCTGGGACGGCCCTCGTATTCGGTTTCTTTTCTGACACACTTGCGCTTTCATTAAGTCCACACGTAGATTTTCTACTTCGTTTCGGGACACTGGTCCCATTTTTTTATAATCATCGCACCAAAGTCAGTATAATCAGATAGTTTTATATAAAGTGGAAGTGTGTGGCTTTTGGAAGTTTATCCCCTTTTGTAAATCGTTTATCTCTGAATCAGAGGCAGGCAAGAAATACATTCACATTTTTACATTGGTGTGTGTGAGAGCAGCTCAAAAATTGTTCTCAATTTTAGTAGCTACGACTGCGTCAAGGCGCAAGCCGAACACGCGACGCGACGGCGCTTGTACAGATTATTCTAAGTGTGTGGAAGCAGCGCTGCTTTGAAATTTTTCCCATGCACACGAGCTTGGAATGTGCCTACCCCTGCTTTGAATAAACCATTGATTTTAGCAACTTCTTTTTATCTCCTGACTTGAATTGGTTATAATACTTAGACCCGAATATTCAGAATCGAGTACTAAGTACCGAATACTTAGACTCTAATACTTAGTTTCGAATACTTAGAAGCGAGTACGGAGTATCGAGTACTTGGTATTGAGTTCTTGGTATCGAATAATAAGTATTGAGTACTTAGTATCGAGGACTAAGTATCGAATACTTAGAATTGGGTACTGAGTATCGAGTGTTTGGTATTGAAAAATAAGTATAAAGTACTTAGAATCGAGTACTGAGTAGCGAGTACTTAATATCAAGAACTTAGAATCGAGTACTATTATCGATTACTGAGTATCGAGTTTTGTATATGGAGTATAAAGTAACACACAATCGCAAGAATGTGAGGCGGAGCATATCGTATACAACATGTTTCACATCAAGGCCCCGTGAGTATTAGCCACACTCACACCTTTTTTATTAAGTTTAAAACACTAAGGAAAAGGAAAAGGAACAATCCCGACGTTTACGGAAAAACACCCACTTGTGCTTTAAAATTTTTGGCATCTGTGCGGTCGATAGTCTTCTGCGTTTAGATGTCAACTTTCATGTTTTCAGTACCGAGGGTCCTCAGCTCGATACCCAGAGAAGGAAATTTGAGTTAAATAGGTAAAACAAGAAGGAAAGTCGGTCAAACCCGACTATAACATACCTTGTACCTGTGAAGTGCTGCCCATCACCGTTGCCACCGGTGCTGCCCATAATTGTTTGTTGTCCTTATAACTCGACAACCGTTCATTCGATCTTTACCATTCTTTTGGTAAAGATCAGAGGTTCCAACCTTCTATCTATAAAACTGGCGGAGATCTGACGTTTTTTCTAAATTGCGGGGGGCGGGAGGGGGCGTGGCAAAATTGGAAAATAAACTTGATCAGCCTGCAAATATAAGATGTTTGTGTCCCATACTAGTCGAACCTCTTTCTTTTACCATCTCTGAGATCTGTGCGCTTACACGAACTGACAGACAGTAGGACGGACAGTTGGACATGGTTATATCGACTCGGCTGTTAATGCTGATCAAGAATATATATAGGGTCGGAAATGCTTCCTTCTGGCTGTTACATACTTTTGCACAAACTTAATATACTCTGTGTACCTCTGGTACAGAGTATAAAAACAGGAAAAAGCTTAAAAAAGGAATGTTCATCCCTTAGCTTAATCCAAGCAAATTTAGGCAATACTTGTCTAACGTTTCTTAATTGTTTTATAGTTCGAATTATGTTCGGCACTTACTACCGAGTTCCATCTGGAGATTCGGACTTCAGAGCGGATTTGAGCCCTAATTTTAAGTAATTTCTTAGTGTTTTTCAAGTTTTTGTTTGTTTTTTAGTCCCAAAAACAATAAATTTCTTGAGTACAAGCAAGTTTATTTAGTTATCTAGCTTTTTTTTTGGGCTCCAAATTCTGGCAACAATGTCGCGATGCACCAATTATAATTGGTGATCACCTCCTCCTCCAGCGCTACATAAACTGGCATTGCCTATGACCTCTGCACTCCACTTAATGTCATCCATTATCAAATTGCAAATCACACTGAATGTTGAACTTTTAAGTGACTTTAACTACATTCTAAAATTTGAAACATATAATTATGAATAATTCTCGCTCCTTGAATGGTTTCAGCATCTCAGAACTAGCCTTTGGTAACAAAATCTGTCCTAATAGAAGCTGCATTGCAATTTGTATATTTAATGGGCTAGAACAATTCCCGGAAGCTTGATTCTAGTTTTCCTGTTATTAATTTTCGCTCCCCCCACATAATTTGCAATTCTCTTGCACCATTTGTTGTGTGTGTGTGTGGGTTGCTATTGCTGTCCTTCAATCATTTTAACTATTGCCATTGTTTGTCCCATGTTGTTTATTTCGCATTTGCTTTTCCGCCTCGCTGCGAATGTCAATTGAATTTATGGCCTGCTAATACACATGGAAATGATTTTCTGTGACAATTCGTAAAAAAAAAAAACAAAATTACTAAAATACAAAAACGCCTCCGGCGCCTGTCAAAACGGCTTTGCTAGCTTTTGATTCGCGGCCCAATTATGCATTTGTTTCTGTATTCCCGCTTTTCATGCATACGAATTCTTGTTTCAATTTGAATGGAAATCGAATGCCACAAACTTTTTGATGATATTCTATGAAAGCTGTGCCTGTAGTTTTCCATGCTTCATTTAAAGAGCAGCTAGAATCCAGCAGGAAATTGTTCGGTGACCTGTGCAAAAGTGCAATTAAAATGTGAACAGAAATGGATATGACTACGAGAAATATGCGTGGGTAATCTAGTTTAATTAATTTTCAATGAAAGACAATATGGCAGCTTATGCAACTTATTTTTATTCCATGTAGCCGGGGGCAAGTTTTTGGGTTAAAAATGGAAAGTGTGGCGATTGAAATGAGGAAAGAATAAAATGAGAAGCCAAAAGAAAAATAAAACCTGAGGGGCATTCAGATTGTGTTCAGTCCAAGGTCCAGAGTTCAATTTACAAATGCGTAGAACGAATTCATCTTAAAACCAAAATTGTTTTGAGTATTATCACCGTTTACTTCTAGAATTTTGTGAGAACGATGCACTTTTGGGTAGTCATAGATTCTAAGCGAATCGTTCTTAAATGCAAAAATATGCGTAAAAGTGTTGATTTGACTTATAACTTTTAGTACAAATCTTTCTTTGCTTGCACAAATAAGCCGAAGAATAGAGCTTCCAGATCAGCAATGGTCATGCATTTCTGTATTCACGTAGACTCTCGCCGATCGCATGCCAAGGCTTAGCCCAAGAGAGTAAACAGGGCGCTGCTTGCTTTTAATCGCAGGCCAGCTGTCAATGAGGGCAGGTCAGAGCTAGTTTGCGTCGCTTTATGTATCGCACACCAATATACTCGCACTTTTTGGCCTTGCTCTTTTTGACAAACCCTGCTGTTTACCGCGGCCAATCGGCACCATGCATTTTCTGTCCTTTGCAGGGTAGCTGTACACATGTTATTTTTTCTGAAAGGTTGGTAAATCTTTATTGATATATAAAAGTAACAAAAATATGGGAAGTAATATGAAAACAATGAGAGAATTTCGACCATTTTAATCGTAGAGGTATTTTCCTTTTAAAACTGAGTAACATCCTTATTTTTTATTATTCATTCGTTTTTCATGATTTAGTTTTGACACTCAGGGTAACGGAAATTCAATTTTGGACTTAAGTCGATTAAGTGGTGTGCTTTGTGAGCTTTCTTACTTGGGACTTATTGGGCTCAGGTAGGGCTGATGATGGCAACGAGACGTCAATTGATTTTGGTAAGCCAAGTCTGGTCTTTTAGCGGTATGTGGTGTTGAGCGTGTGAAGATATACGCCACAACGGTAGCTAGTGCTAAGGTATGAGATGATTTTGTAGTATATGTGTATTTTTCAGCATTAATGTAAAGGGAGCTAACTTTGCCGACATACACCCCCATACAACACGGAAACTTTTGAGACATCTAGAGCCCGTTTCGTATATGTATCGAAAAGCGTAAAGGGTCATGTGGTCGCGCCAACGTTTTCTAGAAGTGGTAGCATGGGCTTCCGCCTAAAAACAACAATTATAGAGTAAAAAGGAGACTTGTAGAAACAAACTAAGCATGGCTCACGATACGGTGCCAATACTATTGGATCAACAGATGCAATTTCTAAAGTGCTTTTGAGTTTTCATGACAACCTTTTACGGATGATTTTTAAAACTGACCTGTGCAACATTATTGTTAATAACAATTTTTTAAAGTTGTACTATACTTTGTACTGTGATGAGGTAACATCGTATCAAGTGCCTGAATAACAGTTAGAAAACTGGTACGACGGTGTAGGCAATGGTTTCGCTTATTTCAATTCTCGTGTTTGCTTTGATAAATGAAAACAGTTGTCCAATAAAAAGCCAGAAGGGTTTTAATAAACTAAAATTGAAACATTATTACATACATATGCTGAGATGAGAACTAATTAAACAACCTTTCAGAAATAGAGGCGAAGTGGTGAGTACCATTAACTAGAAAAATACATAAAGTAATTGTTCTCATTTGTTGCTCGCGCTCTCCGTTTTTAGTCTACCCGCACTTCCCTCGCCATCCAGCTCGAAGTCGAGAACGATTGTGCTCTCGGATTCGAGAAGATTCCTTTTTAAGAAACCAAGAAGAAAAAATACTGAATCCATAAAAAATTCGTTCTCACCAATTCGTTCTTCTCTTCTCTAGGTGTATGCTTTTAAATGACTTCATTTAGGCTCAGACAGTCCCCCAAATCGTGCTTACTATTTCCAAGTCGTTTTTGGCATTTAGAACTCAGGGATCTTAAAAAAGTTCTTGTATCAAGTTCTGAAAATTCTTAATTCATGTACAAAATTTCTTAATTTTTTTCTTAGTGTATAAGTGAGCCAAACTGGTGCATAGCATTCCAGTAGTTTAGTCCCGCGTTTCGATTCTCAAAAAAAAGAAACACTTCTCAAACTGTTTTTTACTCTGTTTGTGGTCATTTTGAAACCCAAGCTCTCGGTTTTTTTTTGCGGGGCTTACCGCTTCTCGTAGAGTTACAAAAAGTATACTTCTAGCTTTGGGTACTTTCAGTGTCCACTTTTATGAAAAAGTGTGATAATTTTTAGCACAATCTTTATCAGAACGGAGTGCTTATATTATGGAAATAACAGGCCGGCCTTACGGATCATTGGGTGCCAAACGTTGGCTTAGATAAAGCTAAATACTTCTCTCCGACCGACATCAACTTGTGCTCTTCTTACCTTCGAGATAAGGGAAGCATATGACTCGAGTTTTTCTTCGTTTTTCTTCATTTTCTCTGCTCCACTTACACACTGGCGTGCGTGTGTATGTGTGTGTTTGCGGCAAGCGACTAAAACGGAAAGCGTTTAAACTCATCAACAACAACAACTTTTTGGGATATACATAAAATTAGGCACATAACTTATTAATGGATTTCGCTCCCTACGCCCCACCAGTGTGGAGGCTGTCTCCAGCACCAGTTTAACTTCCAAAACACCCCACCAAAACGCACACTCCGAATATTGATTTAATGTAATTAAAGTACAAAAAAAAAAAAAAAAAAAATAAAGAAAATGTCGCCGAGCAACTTACTCACCTTTCCACCCGCTGACAAAAATCAATAATTAAAGTTGGACAACATTTAAAGCGACTCACCCGAAAGTAAGCTTAAGCACCTTGATATCGAGGGGGCGAAACAGCTGTGTGAGCAAGGCATAAAGGGCGCAGACTACTTATAGCTGAAGGTCGGTTCAAATGGCAGATTAAGCATCCTGAAACACACACAGACACACACACACTGCATAATCAATAGAATAGCAAATCTCTCAAGTTCATTTGTCATAGTCGAATGCATTTCAATCGACACCATTATTAACACCCAACAGAATGATTAAGCCTCATGTACTTAACATTTGCTAAGTACTCAGTCAAGCTTACAAATAATCCTGTATCTATTTCGAGACACAATATTTAAAAGAAGTTGGCAAATGCCAAATGTCAGGAAATTAAATAAGCGGAGTGGATCTGTCAGCTATTCCAGTCTTAAAACTACGTGTAGAAAACTTTTCTAAAAAGTCATTTAGATTTTGATGAGAGTGTTTGTGAGTTATTGTTGTAGAAGAGTGAAAATCGACTTTTCAGTTAAGAAATTTTCAGCACTCATGAAATCATCGAATTATATTTATACTAGAAATATGTAAATTTAGCTTTGCTTTCGGCGCTTTCCTAAGTTGCTATTAGTATTATGATTGAGTTTTAAAGTAGATTTTCCCACACTTCCTTTCCCACACAACCTTTCTGTTTTTTCATTTTTCGATAGAGTTGTAAAACCCAAATTAGTTTAAATCGGCCTGGCAATAACGATTAGCACTGGTAGTAGATTTTCCAAAATGTATCTTTATATCTTTATTTACTTCGACAAGTATTTTATAAATTTGGGTTCAAAAACATTATTTGGCTTCCATTTTTCAACTTTGCAATGGGTTTTCAAAAATTGAACAATTGGTTTTTCGATTTATTTGCCCAAGAGAGATCACAAACGGAATTTCTTTCAGATAGACTTTCGAAAATTTGAGAATTTTTATTCCATTTTTATGGCCCTATGCTAGGCTCTATGCCTTAAACCCGACTTCATTCAAATCGGCTCGAAAATAACAATAGCGATAACCCAAAGGTTATTCCACTTACCGCCACTACGTTTACAAACCGAGTTTTAAGTCTACCGGATTTTCCAACTTCGGAAAATAGAACCTCAAACTATTTCACACACTTTCCCTACAATCTGGTCTTTAAGTCAACCCGATGAATAAAAGTTCTTTCATTCTAAATTTTCCTGACCCAGGGTGATGGTTTTTCGACATGCGAAAATGAAATCGCAAAGTATTTCGCATATTGTCCTTACAAACCGAGTTTCAAGTTAATCGGATAACCCACGTCAAAAGTAGTGAAATATAATTTAACGAAAACCTTCTCTTGAAATTTCCATTTCAAAGCCAAATTGATGTTTTCAACTTATTGTAAATAACTCAAAAAACAGCTGCTTTTGATCAGGAGCGCAAGTCGGAGCTGTTGCTTTGTTGTTGCAACGCTACATCGCTACAAAAATTGCTCGTGACTGTTTTCTGCTTTAACTTTATGCAAGCTACAACAAATAATATACGGCGCCAACAAGAATCCTATGACGAGAGGTCGAGAGAGATTGGGAGTGTGAGCGCTAACGCACATATGAAAACAAATCAAAACGCGAGCGTAAGTTAAAGTCGGTTCTGCCCGACTTCGAAATAACCCGTTACTCAGGGGTATTAATGTTTTATAGCCTTCCCTTATGTTAGTTAACAGAGCATTAACATTAATTTGAACATTTCAACTTTATGTTAGCAAACTGCGCGTGCGGCGCCAAAAAGTATGCAACGGTTTATATAACCTTTATAACTCTGCTCTTTATTATCCAATCTTAAGGAACATTTCAGAGATTGTATATATTGGGCACAATATGAGCTTGATATCTTCAAAATTTTTGAAGTTATTTTATTGATGGGCGGGAGGGGGCGAAAATTTGAAATAAACTTGATCTGCGTACAGACAATAGGAGTCTAAATACATTGTTTGGATGCTCTAGCTCTTCTAGTCTCCGAGATCTAGGTGTTCATGCAACAGACGGACAGACGGTCAGACGGGTAAAGCTATATCGACTCGGCAATTGATGCTGATCGAGAATATTTATACTTTATGGGGTCGGAGATGCTTCCTTCTGCCTGTTACATACATTTGTACGACTTTGGTATACCCTTTTTAGCAGTAGATTCGAGTCACATTTACCAAACGCTTCTAACTATTCCATTAGATCGAGTCGTTGCCAAAAATGTTTTTGCTATCAATAATTTTGTTTGGGTGGGTAGCAATTGTTGACTAAATTTTAGATGTCTTAGTTTTCCGTATGTTTTTTCCCATGGCAATATTTATATGATACTCCCAGGATAATGTACGCCATAACTTTTAAAAGCGCGAAGATATAAAAATAGTGTGAATGTAGTTAAATTTTGAATACAATGGTCTATTAGCTAGTTCGCGACTTTTTTCGATGGGCAGAATAATTTAGGGAATTTTTTAAACATGCGAATAAATGAAATTTCCTAGAAAAATTCATATATTGCATGTTTAAATTAAAATAAATGTATCTTAAGAACCAGAACTGTGAGAAGAAAGACGAGTCAGGAGACAGTACATTCTTTTTACAGAGTAGTCTTATATCTAGGTGTATGCGAGAAAGAGATGACTATGTACAATAATGTTATGACTATGTTAATGTTAAATGGAATAGCCGTTAGGGTGACCATGAGTCTTTGAATGTATCGTCCCTATCCTACTACAGAACCAAACTTTGGTTTTGCTTTTTCGTGATCGATATTCAATTCAGTCTACATAGAAACAAATTTTGCTATAATAGGTTAATTAATCTGGCTGCAGGAGCTAAAAATATGAACGAACTTCGTCCAACACACGTTTATGCAAATTTCTTTTAAGCCTGACCCTCTGGGGGAAAACGGACAATTTATTTGAGTCCAGCGCCCGAAAATACATTTGGAACTCTGGTTAAAAAGTTGACTTTTTTTATACTTTTGCAGAGGGTATTTTTAAATAGTGCGGATGCTTGAAACGCATAGAAGGAAGCATCTCCGAATACTTAAAGTATAAATATTCTTGATCAGCATGACGAGCTGAGTTGATTTAGCCCTGTCCGTCCGTCTGTTTCTATCTTGTCCGTCAGTTTTAAGCCAAACCAAACTTTGCAGGAAGTCTTTAAAAACATATACGCTGCACATTTGTCGGAACCGGCCGGATCGGATAACTATAGCATATAGCTGTCATAGGAACGATCGGTCGAAAAAGAGAAAAACTTTTCTGTTTTCAATGGAAACGCCTCCAAACTTCGTATTTCTTAGTTTACTGTGCTTCTCCATGATTCCACCAAATTTGTTCGATATCGGACATCTATATGGTATAGCTGTCATAGAAAAGTAGAGTCTGAAAAGAAGTCTTAGTTGGAAAAACTTTTTTGTTTTCAATGGAAATGTCCTCAAAATTGAATTGTATTTGTTTTGTATGCTCCCACACAATTCTACAAAGTTTGGTCAAAATCGGATGAATATAGCATATAGCTGCCATAGGAACGATCTGTCGAAAAACTAGTTCTTGTGAGAAAAACTTTTTTGTTTTCAATGGAAACGTCCCTTACGTTGGCATATATTTATTTTATATACTTTTACACAATTCTACAAAGTGTTGTCAAAATAGGATGACTATAGCATATAGCTGCAGTATGAATGATCGGTCGAAAAAGAAGTTCTAGTAAGAAAAGCTTTTACATGTTAGCTTGTTCTGCTTTTCCATGATTCCACTAAATTTGGTCGAAATCGGACATTTATATAGAATAGCTCCTATAGAAAAGTAAGGTGCGAAAAGTAGTCTTATTTAGAAAAACAAACTGCAAGGGTATACAAAACTTCAGACGAGCCGAAGTTAACTTTCCCTAATTTTTGTAAACTTGTGTTATTAATTTGGAGTTTTTGTAGACAGTTCATTAACTCATTTTGACTTTGTTGGGTTAATCAACAGATTGTTTTTCATGGCAGATTCACTTACTCGGCTTAGCTCATTATTATATATACTCAAACTTTCAGACATTTGAGTAATCGGACGACTAACTTACATTTGAAGATCTTCAGCATACATATGGACTTCACAATTAGAAAGGGCATTTGGAAGATCATTATCGTAGATGGAGAAGAGCAGTGGTCGAAGAACTGATCCTTGGGGAAACATATACTAAAATATTATTTTCATTACCGAAAGATACTCTCTTGTTCTTGGGAAGCTTCAGGGCCAGCTGTGGCAACATGAGAGAGAGAGTAAGCGTTAAGAGTCTCGATTTAAGTAAATGTTCTGGATTTGATAATTGAAAAATACCTTCATCTTCAATGTTCACGGAATTGTTCTGCCATTTAACAAATTGGCTCAAGCTTTAATTCCCTCACGAAATGATAATGCTCCGATTACGATATGGTGATATTTTTATAAGTTCTGAAAAAACTGCCTAAGGAATTCCGCAAACCGAACCATTTTCCAAGCAGTGGCGATTCGATATTGTATAAGCTTGGGATCGGGACAAGATTGTATTTAAGTTTTAATATCGTTGGCGGTAAAGGAAAAGGAAATTTGCGTATTTTTAATCGCATTATCTAGCCACGTCTTTTTAAAAGTCCCAGAATAGTCGGCTTTATCTTTTCAATTTGTTGTGTTTACTCTCTCCCTTTTAGTTCCGTGACAGTAATAAATCTGTGCAGCTTTACGCTTTTTATGCAAATCAATGAGATTTCAATAGACTTCCCCCCAAACCCCTCCCTCACCTTGGCCTTTTACAAACTTGTACTTGTACTTACCCTGCAACAGTCTATGCATTGTTGCCATTTTCAAGTAAATTCTTTGCAATTTGTAGTCATGACAAAACAGAAAGCGCTTGTCATACGAAAGGGTGGAGCGGGGAATGGGTCCACCTACAATTGTTATTGCTTGCAATTAAAACTCACTCCCGATAACCCTCTGCAGACAATAATGAATCTGTATGACATATTTGAAAAAATTTTTAAATGAGTTTTGCTGTTTTCTGTGGCTTGTAAGCGCATTTACTCCCCCGTCTTCCCTGCCCGAACAAGGCGAGCTGTGTGCCAAGTGCTGATAAATAGCTCGTAACAACACGCCGCAGCCATTTTCTCGATTCAATTTCGAGGAGCAAGTGCGGCAGGGAGCAGCAGGCAGCGTTGCCAGGAGCTGTAAATGTTGTCAATATGCGTTTGATGCCAACAACTGAACCAATGTCTGACACAATGGGGCTATATTATGGACAAAGTGTGTACATTTGGTACACTTCGGGGAAAAGTCACTTAGAGAGACTCAATTTTTGTATATTGACAGCGCCTTGTGCCCAAAACTGATGCTGATTGATGATCAAAAAATTTGATGCGGCTGCCACAAACAACAAAAATTGTACAAAACTGATAATAGAACATAATTGATAGACGCAGCCGAAAAAATAAGCAAACAAAGAGCATTTGGCTGGAAACAAAATAACCATTAAAATATGCTTAGGATGGAACTTGTCTTTTACGGACAGCGGTTGTTGTTGTTGTTGTTGTCAATTATTGCATTTATGGAGAACAATTGGAAGCTTAGCTCTTATACGTATGCAATTGTTGTTGTCTTATGTTTACAATACGTGCTCTATGAAGCTGCAGCGGAAAACAAACAAAGGGACTTGGAAACAATTAAAACATCAATCGCATAATAAGGGAGAGTTTAGGCCAGAGGCAGGCAAAAAATACATTTACATTTTTGCATTGGTGTGTGTGTGTGAGAGCAGCTCAAAAATTGCTCTCAATTTCAGTAGGAGCAAGCAACGCAGCGGCGCTTGTACAGCTTATACTATGTGTGTTTGAGCAGCGCTGCTTTCAGACTTTTCCTATGCACGCGAGATAGCAATCTGCCTGTCCCTGGTTTAGGCCCACCTTAGAGAAAGACATTTACAGGATAACTTTAAGCCATGTCAAAGCTTCTCTAACTTTCCTGCTCTTGGAATCGGTGTTGAATTGTGGGTTCCATTCAAGAAAAGCCCTTTGATTTTATGTTATTCAAATTTTAATAGTTCTGTTTAACAAAGCAAAAACCAATGAAAACTCTTTGCCTTGTCTTCTTTTGGGTATGATATACTTGTTCTCTTCCTCAGCCGAGATGAATTTGATTATTTTGGGCATATTTTTTGGCACTGGCATTGCATTCCTTATCTTCCTTGTTGCTGTCTCGGGAAATCGTTTTACATCTTGGCCAATAAGATCAGTAAAGCGTGCATGGTGCAAAAAAGTGAACCCAAAAATAAAAAGGCGACATAAGAAACCCAATATAGGTGAGTCCACAATAAACAAAAGAGGAGTGTGAAGAAATAGTAGAACAGATTTGTACAAATAAATACATTCCACCAGATGACCAAACAATCAGTTAACATGCCGAACCAAGTGTGCTGCAGATAATGAGAAAAATAAGATATTGAATTGAAAAAGAAAATTCGATTAACGAACCTGTACGACATCTGGAACTAGCAGCAATAAGTTGATTATCAGATTAAGACTTAACATCGTTTCACTGCATATAGTGGGCAAATTATTCTCTCGCTGCTGAGGATCCATAGAAGTGTCAATCATTTTCGAAATTTTTTCATTATCATCCCGTTCTGCAGTAGGCATTAAATGGGCAATAAATGGCCATAGATTTGCTTTATCATCGTGATCTGCAGAAGGAGTGCATATTTTTAGTCGTTATGTTTAGCTCAGCTTGGGCTCTACTGTACTTACTTTTCAAAATGTGTTGTATGTGCTTTAACAGTGCATTTAAGCATAGGTGAAAGACCAATAAAGTGAAGTGCGCTTGTCCAGGCATTTTCAGTATTTCTTGAGAAAATATAAAATATTTGTATTTTGCTTTGAAATTCAAATTTCAAGTGACGAATTGAATTGAATCGAATTGAAATAATAATGAAATTTACTTGAAAGCACACTAGATGTAAGAAATGGTTGGATGAACTTTTAGGCAGGCTTCGTAAAATATCACTCAACATAAAGGAGGCCTTTATTTACTCGTTAAGAAATATTCAATAAGGCGTGGCAAAAATTGAAAATAAACTTGATCTGCCTGCAAGTATATCTGTTCACAAACTTAAAATACTCTGTGTACCTTTGGGGTCGGAGTACTTCCAATGTACAAAAATAAATACGGTACCTTTCTCGCCTTGCTTTTATCCATGTACGAATGAAACTTTTCCTAGCTGTTGGTCCACCTACAGACAATGAAGCGTCTGTCACGAGCTTGACACATCTCTCCACTGCTTGAGTGTGACAAGGAAACGTATCAAATTTCAGCAAACTAATTCCCGATGAAATCAGGTCCTTGTCTTTTAACATCATTGTGATTGAAGGTTCCTTAATCTTTTCTTTTCTTCTTCTTTGGCCATCACACCGTTTTACGTCCGGCCGCTCTAATGCCCGCACTCGCCTCTGTCCGGCGACATTCCACCAGAAGGACACTCCAGGTTCGCAATGTCCCTGACTGGTCACGCCTCTCCGTTTGGTCGACCAGGCGGAGGAGTGCTCCCAATACGCGCGGTACAGCTTTGCTGGAGCGTTATCATCATACGGGTACATGTCTATAGGCAACGCTGTTGTTTTATGCGCTTGACTAGGTCAGTGACCCCATAGAGCTCATACAGTTCGCGATTCATTCGGATGCGAAATTCGCCGCCAACGTTAAATCCTCCGAAGAACTTTTCTCTCGAACACGCCAATTGCCGCCTCATCCTCTTTTGTCATTGTCCATGCTTCTGCGCCGTATAGCAGGACTGGGATGATAAGCGACTTGTATAGAGCAATTTTCGTTTTCCGAGAGAGGTCTCTGCTCTTGAACTCCTATTGAGCCCGTAAAACATCGTTTCAAGGTAATTCTTCTTCGGACTTCCAGAGTAGTATTGTTGTCGCTGGTTATCGTCGTTCCGAGGTAGACAAATTCCTTAACAACCTTGAAGTTGTAGTCTCCCATTGCAACAGATTGTCCAAGCGTAGACTCACTGCGCGTTGATTGTAGTACTCGTCTTATCCTCATTTACCGCTAAGCCCATAAGTTTTGCTGCTTCTCATCTCTGAGAACGCCTTTTTACCACAGATTCGCTTTTGCCGATGATGTCAATATCATCGGCAGTTGCAAATAGCATGTTATCTCTGGTAAAGATGGTGCCCGTTCTGTTAGCATTTGGGCACTGGCGCAGTATGTACTCCATCAGCAGATTAAAGAGTCGAGATAAGGTATCACCTGCCTAAAACTTTTGGTATCGAAAGGCTCGGAGCGGTCTTTACCTATTTTGACGGAGCTTTGTGTGCTTCTCAACGTCATCATGCAAAGTCGAACGTACTTTGCTGGAATACCAAAGGTAGACAGGGCTTCAAAGAACTTTGACCTTATCGGCGTGTCAAAGGCGGCTTTGTAGTCAACAAAAGGTGGTGGGTGTCGATATTTCTCTCTTGGGTCTTCTCAGAATTTGTCGCAGTGTGAATATCTAGTCCGTGGTGGATTTGCCTGGTCTAAAGCCACACTGATAAGGTCCAATCAGTTCACTTATTCTCGGCTTTCGACGTTCACATAGGATGCATGATAGAACCTTATATGCGATGGGAAGGAGACTGATCCCGCGGTATAGCGCAAACCGCAGGGTCTCCTTTTTTAAATATTGGACAGGGTACACTTAGGTTCCAATCTTCGGGCATGCTTTCTTCGACCATACTCTGCATAGGAGTTGGTGCATGCACCTTACCAGCTCCCACGCCAGCCTTGAACAATTCAGCAGGCAACTCATCAGCGTCAGCAGATTTGTTATTTTTTAGCCTTTTTATGGCTAACAAGACTTCATTATGGTCCGGCGGATCTATCTCTATGTTATCAATTGGTGGTGTCGCTACTTCCCCAGAGGCGGCATTGTGTTCGTCATCACCTCCCAGCAGGTTAGAGAAATTGTTTCTTCATTTGTCTGGTGACACTTGCGGACTTGTGACCAGATTTGCGTGCTCGTCCTTCAATAGTGTGACTCTGGGCTTAAAACCTTCGGTTAGTTGCCTAATCTTTGGAAGAATTTTCGAGTCTCACTCCTTCCGAACAGCACTCGACTTCCTCCTCTGCGCTTTTCCTGCTCATTTTTCTCCTTCTGAAAAGGCGCTTCTCCTCTCCTTTTCCCGGTATCTCTCATTAACAGCCCGCGTTGCTCCCGACTGCAGAGTTCTGTGGGGGTCTCCCAATCTATTAAATCATAATAATTCGAAGCTTAGGCTGGAAAGACACCTTCAATTTGAAGCGACTATTTTCGACTTCGGGCAAAAGTCGTTGGTGTAAGAGAGTCAGAATGTGCATGCATTCGCCGGACAATGTTTTTGAAGAGGCTGAGATGATACACAACATCGACTTTAGTACATACATTAACGAAAAATTGCGACAGTCATTGTCCCCAGCCTTAGGAAATCTTCATTGACTTTCAGCGATTCGTAAGAATGGCTTGGAATGGCTCCATTCAAATCACTACACTTATCAAGCTTTTTGCCAATGCTGCCGAAAAAACTTCAAAGGCCTGTTTCATTGCTTAAATTACGCAAAGTGGACTCGAATTGGTCTTCAAGATCATGGGATATGTCCCATCTATCTTGTTCTTGTGGAGTTTTCTATGAGGCAGAGTCATGGAAAATTGTGCCACTCAGAACCATGCATGGGATTCTTTATATCATTCTAACATTGACCCTCCCCTATAAAAAGACCCTGTTAGAACTTGAACTTTCCTTCACGTAAGCTAAGAAATCCTATAGCCCCAACATTATCCTTGCATTGTGCAAGATTTTGCTGTAATTTAATGCAGATACCCTCCTCACCCCGCATTCCCCAGGCCCCATCCAATTGACTCTAATTAATCAGACGCTAATTGAAGCTCATTGCTTATATTAATTGATATAACTACTCGCACACCGCACCAAATTCGCGTTCTCTAATTGTAATTGAGCCGCATGCACGTGCCCCCGCCATATGGGTCCATGTCTTCTGAGTATTGAATGGCTTCAACCGGCATAATTATGTCAGCTGAGGGGGGAAGGAGTTGGAGCGACCGCCTAAGGCGAATGATTGCAACAAATTTGAATGCCAAAATGGTTACCAAAGCCGGAAAATGGTGGAAACTAGAAAAGAATTGTCCCGCAGCTCATTGACCCCCAGTGGCCACGCCTTTCGTTACGAGTTGACTGACTGACTGACTAAATGACAACAGCAAGTGTTGATTACAACAACAACACAAAAGTAGAAGCGAAGGAACAGCACGTAATCAGTTGTCAAACCGTCTCTCGGGGTAAGCAGCGGACACAGAAGTTCTAGTAAATTCCTGCCACCTGAAGTTGCAGCCGGTAACTCATTTAAAAGCGCAGAAATATTTTTAATTAAAATAAATTTCACATAATAAAGTGCTGCGGCATTGCCGACGGAAACATTTTCAAGCGCGCGCCACTTCATTTATAGTTTCACTCAGTCCCTTTCCCTCAACCCACAACCCCTGTCCCCAGGCATTTAAATAACAACAACGCGACAGTTTGCCTTTATCTCACAGCAAATGCAACGAAGTAGGAAGGAGGATGACTGCCTGGCTGACTGGTTGCCTGCCTATCTACCGGATGCCTGGACAGATGGCCTAGCAGCAGTTGCTGAGCTGTCACAACTGCGTCAATTCTGTCCTTCCTTCAACTCTTCGTCTCTTGGAAGTCTTCACTAAGAATAGCAGACCGCATTGTAATCTAAACCTGCCAGCCAAAACTTAGAGGTTTGGCCATGCGCTCACCCTATTGCGATCTTAATAACCCAATGGGTTTAGTTCGAATCAACTTATCTTTTACTACAAAATAATATTCTTAGAATTGACTGAGCTTAAGTCGCATGAGATTAAATTTCTGATAATGTAACCTAAGCTCTTATACTTCCAATTAAATATGCTGCATCGCAGTATTGTGCTTAGAAAAGGCTACAGGAAGTATCTAATAAGTGGCTTGAAAAGCATGAATTAGGGAATAAATTTGTAAGCACAATGAAAACTCGCAAGTTTTCATTTATAAATAAACGAAATATGAGAAAGCTACTAATGTATCTCATCTTTGGATAGTTTGTACAACTCTGCGAACAACACTTTGGCCAGCTTGCTTTTGCAATGAAATAATATTTGCTTAAAGTGACGTTCGTATTTGAAATCAACATACATTTTCCTTGTTTTCTTTAGACACCAAATGTTTATCTCCATCCGTAATCTTGGCTATGCCAGCCATCAAGATGAACGTCGACCAACACAGTTTGATGGGAACTAAGCAGCAACATTGAGTTGTCACGGTTTTTGGTGTTGGGCTGCTAAGCGGTTCTTAGCAAGTTTCGCTGTGAGGCTTAAGACATATAAGATTCGGTAGACTTGTCGAACCTAAAAGTTATTGACCAGAGCTCCCAAAATATGCTCAAGCAAAATTTCACAAGCTGTCTGCTCACTGAAATAACAGGGAAAAATTAGACACACAGAGGGAAAAAACGTGGTCAGAAAATAAGATTTCTTCATCTCAAAATGTGAACAGAATGTTTTCTCAAATATTTGAGCACAAATGTTCCGAATGTTCTTGATTGAAATGAGCACAATTCAGCTCACCTCAACCACCCCACCGAAAAGTATATGTAGGCATTCAGACGTGCGTCTTCAGACGCATGGCAATAGCCTAACCGTCTACGACGCGTCGCAACGGCCGCCGTCGTTGCGCGCACTAAAGGTCTTGGGCTCTACTCCCAGTGAGGTCCGACAAAAACTTTTATTTATTTAATAAATAATAAATAACCAAGGCGGGTGGGGTGTTGTACAAGCGATGTCTCTGCGGACCTGGACCTGGGCCGGCATGGACAGTGGATCTGGACAGTGAGTGGACCTGGATCTGGACACTGGACGGACCTGTGTACGCGGTGGACCTTATTTTTTTTTTTTAATTTTAAAATGTTCTCAAAAACGGAACATATCAACTCACATCAAGATTTTGCGTTCTCAAAAAAAAGTTCTTGATGTGAGAAATTGTTCTTAAAGTGTGAAAATCCGGTCATGATTAGTTTTTGTGACCGAATGTGCTCATTTTGAGTCCCTCCGCGACTAAATCCAATGTTCACTTTTATGTTAACACACGAAGTTTCCAAAAAATTTATATTTTCCCCCAGGTATGAGCAAAAGATTTCGTTACGATTTTTGTTGTTGTTTCGTAGTGTTGTTGTGCTTATTCAGAGGCAACGGAAAGAGGAGAGAGAGAGGAAGGTGGGGGCTGTACGAAAAGACACTCTCACCGATTTCAAGTGTCTCGAGTGAGCGCGTACATAAAGAGAGCGACAAGAAGCTCTCACTGATTGACCAAAGAGCACACTGAGTAAAAACAGGTTTAAAGTGTCTTTTTGATCCCGTTTTCAATTGTGTCTGCGAGCAACAGTTCTTTTTGGGACTTTCTGCAAAAAGGGACCACTTCTTGCGAGCTCTGTTATTGACACATTTTTACCTGTATATGTGTGGATTTAAAGTAAATTTGACACAATTTTGGTTCGGGTTCCATTGCATTGATAGGTTAAAGGTTTTGGAGTGACAGTTTTTGTTACGAACCTTGGTTCGGCTCAAGCTTTAGACAATTTAAATAAAAATCCATCAACTTGAATCGATAATGATTTAGAAGGTTTGACAACTGAAAAAAGATAACTTCAGCGTCAACACCGCGGAAATAACTATCTAGATCATCATCTTCTCAAAATAAAAGGCATATTTAAAAATTATATCCAATGTATCGCTAGATAGATAGATAGAAGATAGTTTATTTTTCTCATAGATTATAACTTTACAATGCTTAAGTCCTAAAAACAAACATTTAAAGGCTGGGTTTAAACCGTCAGCCTTCCTCGTTGTATAAAAACAAAATTTACATATAACGAAATGATTTAACGATACAATTTTAATATCTATTCTTAAAGTAAATTCAGACACGCTTATTATTTACAGTCTTTAAAAAATCCTCATTCAGACATTTTTCTATATTTAATAGCATCTCGGTGTAACTAGATGATTATTCCATCATCCCCCGTTAAGGGCCATAAGACCTCTTCCGGTAAGAGTACAAGCATTCAAATATCTGCATCGAAATTCCTCAGAACTGGAATCGTCCTACAATGCTGCAGCCTCCTGCTCATTCATATTGCATAGAGAACAAATACCTCCATTTATTATCTTCTTGGGCAGCTGTTTAACCATAAAATCTCCTCGGCCTTCATTACCAAGTTATCTCGTTTTGTTTGAAATACTCATTGCAGTATGAGGGCCCTATGCAAAATTAGATGTTTGTAGACCCTGATGTACTTCCTGAAGCCTTGTCAGTGTTGCTGCGTTGTCATGATCGCGTTAGGAGCCGAATTTTTCTCAATCCAATAGCATGCGAGTGGTCGTCTCCGTATTAGCCATGATACGCGAAATTCGTTAGCCTCGCAAACCATCCCAAATTATGGTCCTCATTATCGGCTAAACAGCGGTAGTCTATAATCTTCATACTCATAAATATCTTCCAAGTACTGAGAGAAGTGTCAGACTATAGATGTGACCATCTCAGTCGCGTCGATTCCCAAATAGTCGGGTGCTTCTGGCAGCTGAGAATCCTTTTAAGAAGTATCGCTGGCGGGGATTGTCGCAGTTCACCGTATTAACATTTGTTATCGATAAGGATAGTGTTGTGGTCAGGTGGCGGTATTATTGAAACTCTAGATAGCTCGTTTAGTCCAAACAGAGTACGTGCAGTATATTTTTCACATTATTATTCGTCGATCGCCAGTCGCTCGAGCTGTTACGGTGTTGCGGGGTATGTCAAGGCTGCCTTAAATCTCAAAGAGCGGTAGATTTTTTTCTTCAAACTAGGATGAAAAAATAAAATTTCCCGGGGGGAGCTACCACATAAGAAATACGCTGATCATAGAAATCGTAGTCGGTTTAATTTTTTGTATTGAAAATATACTGTTGATGAAAAATTTACAAGACGTTTTAAATTTGTGTTAAAATACATTTGAGTAGATAAAATATGTACGCTAAGCTTTGGCATTTCGGCACTATAAAATATCGTATGGGTTCTGATTTATACTGACAATAATGAGACCCTCTCGCACTTTATCGTTCCAACCAAGAATAAGGAAAAAAACCAAAAGGCAATGGTTCAAATTACGCAGTTCTACAGTAGAAAGTATCCCGAGAATCTTTAAGGTCAAAGTCATAACTTAGACTGGATTTACACGGTGAAGCAAACTTCATGAAGTCTTTCAAAAAGCTCTTGCATGTGGGTAAGGGTGTAGAGCTTAGTTTCTTTTACTGAGGTATCTTGGAAACAGAAGGAGAATACGAAAAAACGCCTAATATATTTGTGGATGACGCAGATGGTGTTTGTAATAGATGCTTCTCCATTGTTCCAAAAAGCTCAAACATTTTGATTTGATTTGCTATTAGCATAATTGTTAGAATTCCTGCCACCCTGCCATCTCTATGGATCACTTAGAGCAGTGCAGTCCAATTTGCGTGCAAAATAACAAAATCAAAACTCAACCAATTCAACTGCGTAGCAATTGTTGGCGATTCCTTGTTGGTTCGTCGAATTTGCTGGAGTATTCAAATTTAATGTAAAAACCAAATTCCTTGGAATATTTCCTTGAGCATTTGGGACTGGCAAATTGACTTCGACTCTTGCATACTTCTTGGGCCAAAACTTAATATGGCCCTGCTGCTTATGAACCTCTTCATAAGCACATACTTGTAGTTTCACACACACACACATTTACATTCCCTGATTGCCCAACAGCCTCTGGCTAAGTTTACCTGTGGGCGTGGTTTGGTCTAGAAGACCATTTGGCTTGGTCTCTGTCCCGTTCGCACGCGCTGTGGAAAAAGTCAAAGTTTTTGTTCAGTGCTTAGGTTGTTGTCATAAAAACTTTATCCCTGTCATTACAAACGCCTTAACAGCTAGATCAACATGCCGCAAGTGGCCGGGAACGCCCGCCTGAGTCTTGAGCCCCCACCCCTTTTTCGGTGTGTTGTGTGAGCTTTTTTTTTTTTAGGCTCCACAGCAAATGTAAAAAGCAAACACACACACACACACATACATTCGTTCTGAATGCCTGGCCTTCTGCTTAAACATTTATAAGGCAAATGCTCTATGCTTTTCAGTCGACCGAAGCCTCCTCCGGCTCTGCTGTTCATTCATTCCATTTCATTCATTTCGCTTGGCCATTCATTTTGTGCGTCTGCGTCTTTCGCTTCGCTTCACTTTTGTCCCGTCATGTGTTTTGGTACAAATCCAATTTCAGGCGCCTTTTTTTGCAGCTGCTGCTGCTGCGCCGCAACACTGAAGTGGCACTTCAGTTTCAGTTTCATTTTTGTTGTCCTTCTTTCCTTCCTGCCTTGGCATAAATTATCATGGGTTAATGTTGATTCGGTGGCCTAAGCAAACAATCAGCGACAACAACTTCAACAACAACATAAGTCAAAGCTAAAGTCAATGAAAATGCCCCGATCCTTTTGTTATAAATATATCGTAATTGCGGCAGTATAGGGCTTCGGGCGCTTTTCGAATTCACTTATGCGAATTTAAAGCAATTCTGGGAAAAGTTTGAAAACAAGAATTGCATTCCATATTCATGTGTAGGTTGCCAATGTGATTGCATTATTTCTGGGAAATTATGCCCCCGGTCGCTTGGTTTTCAAAATAAACTATTTTATATTTTGCTTTGAATTTGCTATTGATTGCCTGGGTGCATAAAAGAAGAAGATTAAATAATAAGAATCCATTTTATAGTCCGAATCGGTGCACTATGGTCAAAAAGCCCAAAAATATATAGAGAAATTTGTTTCAAATTTAGTACAGTAAGCAGTAGTTTTACTTGAGTTTCCATATTAGATATCAGACAAGGGTAATAGTCAATCTGAAAAGCCCATAAATATATGAGAGGTAGGTAATCTAAGTTCTCGTATGAGCTTTTTGACAGCCAACCCACAGTAAACAGGTATTTTTCACCCATCTCATATTGGATCTCCACCCGTAAAAATACAGAAAGTATTTTCGAAAACTGTCCTAGACCGATCGGACCACGCCTAACCTTACCTCTCAAGCCAACACATTTTTAATACGTGTACTTTGTCTAGCTTAAAGACCCAGAAGGACTCACGACGTAAAGAGACGTTTCATACAAAAATTAAGTGAAGAAGAAGCAGGCGTAACGATTTGCTTGCACTTTACATTTTCCCCGCTGGAGTAAAAAAGTAATTTTGCACTTAACAGCGCTTATCATCACATACGTGGACTCTATGCTAATAGGCAGTGGGCCTTATTTTGTGTTGATCAGCTGGTGCAAGTAGTTGTAGTTGGTAGATGTACAAAATAAAAAACTAAAAGCAATAAGTTTAACTTATGGGCGACTTGGTATAAAAACCGTCAGTCCGCACCACCTAGCCTAATACACCTGACTTCCCGGGTCGTCCCCAGATACCAAATCGTTCAGTCATGCGCTTTGGGTTTGAGTTAAGTCTTCTTCTTCTTTGGCCATTTGATGGTAATAGAATCATCTCAACCGTTTTACGGTCTCGGCCGCTGCCACTAATGCCCGCCACTCGCCTCTGTCCCGAGCGACATTCCACCAGGAGGACACTTCCAGCTTCGCAATATCTCCCTGCACCTGGTCGCGCCATCTCCGCTTCGGTCGACCCGGCCCGGGCTTGCCACCTAACTCGTTCGCATGCCGACTGTACAACCGTTTTGCTGAAGCGTTATCATCCATACGGGTAACATGTCCTATCCAGTGCAGCCGCTGTTGTTTTATGCGCTGGACAAGCTTAGTGTCCCCATAGAGCTCGTACAGTTCGTGATTCATTCGGATGCGAAATTCGTCGTCAACGTTTATAGGTCCATAAATCCTCCGAAGAACTTTTCTATCGAACTCGCCAATTGCCGACTCATCCGTTGATGGCATTGTCCATGCTTCTGCGCCGTATAGAAGGACTGGGATGATAAGCGACTTGTATAGCGGAAGAGAGAGGGCTCTGCTCTTGAACTCTTTACTGAGCTCGTAGTAACATCGGTTTGCAAGAGTGATTCTTCATCGGATTTCCAGACTGATGTTGTTGTCGCTGGTTATCGTTGTTCCGAGGTAGACAAATTTCTTAACAACCTTGAAGTTGTATTCTCCCATTGCAACAGATTGTCCAAGCGTAGACTCACTAAGTTGATAGTACGTACTTCGTCTTATCTTAATTTACTGCTAAGCCCATAAGTTTTGACTGCTTCTCTATATCTGAGAACGCCCGTTTTACCGCAGATTCGGCATATTCAAATAGCACGTTATCTCTGGTAAAGATGGTGCCCGTTCTGTTAGCATTTGGGCACTTGCGCAGTATGTACTCCATCAGCAGATTAAAGAAGTCACACGGTAAGGTGTCACCCTGCCTAAAACCTCTTTTGGTCGAAAGAATCGGGGAGGTTTTTTTCTATTTTGACGGAGCTTTGTGTGCTTCTCAACGTCATCATGCAAAGTCGAACGTACTTTGCTGGTATACCAAAGGTAGACAGGGCTTCAAAGACGTTTGACCTTATCGGCGTGTCAAAGGCGGCTTTATAGTCAACAAAAAGGTGGTGGGTGTCAATCTTTCTCTCTTAGGTCTTCTCCAGGATTTGTTGCAGTGTAAATATCTGGTCCGTGGTGGTGGATTTGCCAGGTCTAAAGCCACACTGATAAGGTTCAATCAGTTCACTCATTCTCGGCTTTAGACGTTCACATAGGATGCATGATAGAACCTTATATGCAATGGGAAGGAGACTGATCCCGCGGTAATTGGCGCAAACCGCAGGGTCTCTTTTTTAAATATTGCTTTCTTCGGACCATTTTTTGCATAGGTGTTGGTGCATGCACCTTACCAGCTCCTCATCGCCAGCCTTGAACAATTCAGCGGGCAGCTCATCAGCGTCAGCAGATTTGTTTTTTTTTTAGACTTTTTATGGCTAACAAGACTTCATTATGGTCCGGCGGGTCTATCTCTATGTTATCGATTGGTGGGGCGGTACTTTCCCAGAGGCGGCATTGTGTTCGTCATCACCTCCCAGCAGGTTGGAGAAATAGTTTTTCCATTTGTCTAGTTTTGACACTTAGGGCGGACGTTTCATGACCAGATTTCGTGCTCGTCCTTGCATAGTGTGACTCTGTGCTTGAAACCTTCGGTTAGTTGTCTAATCTCTTGGTAGAATTTTCGACGTCTCACTCCTTCCGAACAGCACTTTGACTTCCTCCCTCATGCGCTTTTCCTGCTCATTTTTCTTCCTTCTGAAAAGGCGCTTCTCCTCTCTCCTTTTCTCCCGGTATCGCTCCTTAACAGCCCGCGTTGCTCCAGACTGCAGAGTGCTCCTGTAGGCAGCGTCTTTCTCTGCAATAGCGCGGCGGCACTCATCATTGTACCATGACTGTTTTCGGAAGTTTTCGGCAAATCCGAGAATCTCCTTGGCAGCCGTACTCATAGAGTGTGAAATATTCTTCCACTGTTCGCCTACACCAGAAGAGCCAGGTGGGGTTTCCCTGAGCAACTGGGTGAGTTTTGCTGAGTAGGCTTCGGATGTCCGTTGTGATTGGCTTCTCACGTTCAGCTTTCGGCGTGTGTTAGACTGTGCGGCTGTGCCACACTGAGCCGTGTGCGTACCAACAAGGATTGACCCGAGTAAATATTGGCTCCTCGGAGCGCACGTACGTCTAGAACACTCGTTGAGTGCCGTCCGTCTATCACAACGTGATCAATCTGGTGTCGTGTTGATTGACGATCAGGGGACTTCCAGGTCGCCTTGTGGTCGTCGCGGTGTTCTAATCTGGTACTACTAATGACCATGTTCCGGCCCGAAGCGAAGTCTATTAGCCTCTCTCCATTATCGGAGGTTTCTTTGTGCAGGCTAAATCGACCGATAGTCGGGCTAAAAACTTCTTCTCTACCGATTTTTGCGTTAAAGTCGCCTAGCACGATCTTGATGTTGCGATCGGGGCAGCGCTCATGTAGGTCTTCTAGGCGGTCATCGAAATCGTCTTTTTCCGATTCGTTCTTGTCTTCTGTCGGGGCGTGCTCACAGATAAGACTAATATTAAAATATTTTGCCTTAAGTCTGAGTTCGGCAAGTCG
This sequence comes from Lordiphosa collinella, assembly GCA_018904265.1. NCBI lineage: Eukaryota > Metazoa > Arthropoda > Insecta > Diptera > Drosophilidae > Lordiphosa > Lordiphosa collinella. The sequence continues at coordinate 25,490 of JAEIFV010000502.1, read as the reverse complement.
CTTGTCAACAGGTTGTTTAGGAAGAGGGCAAGTTTTGCATTGACTGCAATGCCGCAACCAAACTCGTGCTTTGAGCAAGTCCACTGTTGTAGATCTCCCATGGGGGCGTTGGTTTTCAGTAGGATCGCCGCTCACGTTAGCCAGCAGCTTTGTGGGTGCATCGCTCTGTTACCAGGGGTTACCAAGTGGAGGTGTGAGTCGACTTGAGGCGCAGTAAGCTACATACGCCCCCATAACCACAGGAGAGTTTCAGTCTTCCGAAGAAGCCGAGTGGTTTGCATCCCTGAATTTGACACAAATTATTCGTTCACCAACAGCCTTTGTCTCTTGTACCACGCTACGCCACTGCTACCAACATTCCCTTTCAGAAATAGGAGGTCACAACGCGATTAACTTTTTGTTGTTTTACAGTCTAATAGCGAAAACTAAAAATTTTTAGGCAGAGTGATTGTTAAGCCGTCTCAAGGTCGGGGAGAGATTATAATTCAATAATCCTCAGAAATCAACAACATGATATGAACATTTGGACACTAGCTGGTTAACCTGCTTGAATTATAATCACTCCCCGACTTTGAGGCGGCTAAACAAGCGCTCTGACTAAAATCAAACCAGGTCTTTAATCCCCATTTACACTAAAAACGTTTTATTTTAATTTGAAGTGGGCGGGACAGGGTAATGAAGGTTTGAAAAAGATTACTCATACGACACGTTTACCAAATCAATATCCAAATCAAAACCAAATCAATGACATAAAACGTCATATCTTCGTTCGCAACTTCTAGACATCTTACTTCAATCAACATTATTTATCAACCTGCCGAAGGATTGGCAAAGATCGGAAGCCAAGTTATGAGCAAAAGAAGCTTCACTGCAGCAGCGCAGCAGCAGCTTATACACTTTCGCAGTTTCAGAGTATATTACAGTCGGGCTTGACCGACTCTCCCTGTTTCATTAGAAACACGCAGCCACCTTAGCTTAAGAGGCTAGTCGCCTATTAAACATATCGCTCTATTTTGGATGTTCACCAGCCGACAAAAGGTGTGAGTCAGTATCGCGATGTGTCTACCCAGTTAAACTGTCCCATTTGGGGTTCACTTAAATTTAATTTCATTAACTAATTGCCACCAAAATGTCCGCAACATTGTACATTGATTTCAAAAGTAGATCAAGATTTGTTTGCTTTCACCTTGTTTGATGAGGAAACGGAAGCCAGTATAGCGGTGAGCAGCAGCGCCTCCGTCCGCCTCCTCCCAGTCGTCCACAGTCAGAGACAGAGAGACAACAAAACTGAGCTGGCCTCGGGGACTGTTGGGGAAATGTAGGCGTAGCCGCAAATACAATTCCGTACAAAATGTGTATGGGTATTGGCTTTGGTTTTTGGCTTCTGGTTTTGTCGAGCAACTTGCGCAATTTGCAGTTGACTTTACCTCCGGTCTCCACTCGAATTTGTCTGTCAGTCATTCAATAAACTCACTTGGCGACATCAACAAACACTTGGGCTTTGGCTGGCATTGTTAGCAGGCGAGCCTGTGTCGGTGTGTGTGTGTAGTGTGTAAAGGGGCGTGGTAAAGTGCAGTCTAGACCAAACAGTTGCAATCCGCAACCGGAGAAAAGGTCAACAGCCGTTCGGTATTAGAGTAACAAAGCTGAAATGATTTAAAGGGGCAGGCGATTAATTTGCAAAAAAAGCGAGCAACTCTAATGCCCATCTAAAGTGCCTGAGAGATTAAATCAGAAGTTTTTGTTTTGGGTACACAAGTTTTGATTAAGTTTCAAGTTGAGGGCCTTTGCTCAGAAATGGTTAACTGAAGTATAATTTAAGTGGTTTTTTTAAAACATTTTTGTGACATGATATGTGTGTTTGTGTGCGACCTCCAGTCTTGCCCTTGCCCAGTCTTGCCTGCGGATGACTTGGACTTTTTGTAGCATACTTATTTGGGCGGGCCATAATTCAATGCACATACACACACACACACAACAGAGGGAGAGAGAGAGCTTCAACTCTTGAAAATGGGGCCAAGTTGCCTTGTTTTTGCGTTTATTTTTAACATTTTTTTTGTTGGCTCAATAAACTCTTGGGGAAAATGTTCGCTTTGTAATTTATTTAATAGACTGAATGACTAAATGAATGAATGAATGAATGAATGAGAGAGTCTCCCACTTATGCACACATTTGCATTGCACATTTTTAGCAGCAGCTACACCCACACAAACACACCCACACCCACACACTCCCTTAATTGGGGTCAGCTGAGGCTCCAGCTTTTTTAATAAGCTTGACGCCAGTCCCCACGCGGGGTCAGGCCAGGTTATGCCACTTGACATGGTTGCACTGGTTGCTCACACACACACACACACAGCAGTCCAACGACTTCCTCTTCCCACGCGGGCCAAAAATTAGCATAGAATTAGATAACCACAAATTTAAGCGCTTTGTTAGGTCATTCCGATCACCAGGCGCATTGAAGTGTGCCAAAGACATCTGCACCTCATTTACATAGACATTTTTTCAAAAAAAAAACCGCCATTAAAACAACTTTTCAACTTGATAACTTTTCAAATTTAGCCGCTTGGAAAAAAAGATACCGAAAAGTATGCTAAGTATTTTGGCGGTTTTGTTGCCTCGGCCAGGCAACTGACAGCTTCCTCCCGCCAACCCCGCCCCCTTGCCCCTTTTAGTTCAATTTCAATTAAAGTTGAAAACTTCATGTCCAACAATTTGTCAACAATTTCAACTAGTTAATAAAGTTTAGCATTTTAATTGATTTCACACTCAAAACACTCACGCGTCCTCTCCCCCCTCACCCCTTAACCCACTCACCGCACTGCCATCGCTTTCGCTGTCTTTTATGTCTAATCATTTTTGATGTGTGTTCTCTTTTGCATGTTACATGGCCTTCTTCTCGACGAACAGCAAAAAACAAAAAAAAAAAAAAACAAAAAAAAAAAAAAGCGTAAAAGAAAAACAAAAACAAGCACACGAAAATGGACACCAAACTGGATGCGCGAGGCCAATTTCCGGCCTCGTTTCCGGATACGTTTAAGAACTTCTTTGAAATGATGAACGAAGATGAGGATCATGTTGAACTTTTTGCCAATTTACTGGAGGATAAGGTACAGGCGCTATGACTTAGATGCACAAACGAAACCAAATGCACAAAAATCACAACTATTCTTTCTGAAACTATTCAAAAGGAAACTAAGTGACAATTTCTCATCTCTAAGATACAAATTTACACTGTTATCTATCTAGAGGATGAGAGTTTGGACCAAGTAGTTTATATTTAAGTAGTATGTATTCTACCCAAGCGTTTAATGTATTAAGTTTTCACATTTTACTAGATCTTTCAACAAGGGCTGGTCATTTTACCATCGACATGCCCTTATTGAAAGAGTTAGAATATTTCACTACATTTAATTAGTAACATTTTTCTGAATAGTTTTACACAGTTTGTTCGAGAAAACTCAAAAGCTTTACACATATTTTATGCCTCGTAAAGGTTAAAAGCTTAAAGGGCATACCAAAATCGTGTAAATGTATGTGACAGGCAGAAGGAAGTATTTCCGATATCACAAAGTATATATATTCGTGATCAGCATCAACAGTCGAGTCGATATAGCCATGTCCGTCTTTTTGCCCGTCTGTATCTCAGAGATAAGAAGACCTAGAGCTACCATATTTAAGATATGGACTTCTATTGTCTGCAAGCTGATCAATCTAGTTTCAAATTATTGTCAAAGCCCCTCCCGCCTTCTATTTATCTGTCGATCTCAAATTGAATTCATTTATATACCCAAAACCTCTTAAATTTTTATAAAGATCGGTTAAGTAATAGCAGAACTATAAGAATGTCACGTTGGGTCATATATTTGGCAGCATGCGGTGACTTTTAATAAAACGTTGCGTACTTTTCGGCGTTTCCTGCGCCATCCGTCAACAAAAGCAATGTTATTAAACACTTTTTGACCTCAGTATTGGGTGGTGGAATGACAAAACGCCCACGGACGAAATGCCCATATCAAAATTAATCGTAGTAAGCATCAAAATTAAACTCAAAAATAGGGGAAAGTTAAATTCGGCTCGGCCGAAGTTTTGTATACCCTTGCAGCTTCCATTGAAAACAAAAAAGAACAAATAGTTACACACCATGCATGCAACTGTGCACAACAAGCTCTGGATTGGTCTCTAAAATGCAGTTGTAAGCTCATCTTTGCGGAATCAATCAAGCAAGTTTGTTTATTTCGGCTTGCTGAAGTGATAAAATATAATAGCATCACTTCACAGGTACAGGAATATTATAGTCGGGCTGAACCGCCTTTCTTACTTGATATACCCTGGCAGAGGGTATTATAGAATTGTTCGGATCTTTGTAACGCTGAGGAAGCATCTGAAGTGTATTTGATAGATGGGCTGAGTTGTAACTGCGTGTGTCTGTTTATGGCATCTCTCGTAGTTTTAAAGCTATCCTGGCAACTTACACGGTCTTTTGGTAAAATACGCTCATTTGTCGAAATCGGCAGGATCGGATGCTATAGCATATAGCTCAATAAACGAAAAAGTTTTCATTGATAACAAAAAGTTTTTCTAAGACTTCTTTTTGCGACCATTTTTTCCTATGGTATCATTTCAAGTATCCGATTTTGATTAAAACTTTGTAGAAAATGGCCAAAGTATATAAAATAAGTGATTGCCAATGAAAAGGACGTTTTCATTAAAAACAAAAAAGTTTTTCTCACTAGAACTAGTTTTTCGACCGATCGTTCCTATGGCAGCTATATGCTATAGTCATCCGATTTTGTCCAAACTTTGTAGAATTGTGTAAAAGTATATAAAATAAGTGTATGCCAATGATAAGGACGTTTTCATAAAAAACAAAAAAGTTTTTCTCACTAGAACTAATTTTTCGACCGATCGTTCCTATGGCAGATATATGCTATAGTCATCCGATTTCGACCAAACTTAGTGAAATCATGGGAAGGGATAGTAAACTAAGAAATACGTACTTTGGAGGCATTTCCATTAAAAACAAAAAAGTTTTTCCCTTTAAGACTACTTTTTCAACCGATCGTTCCTATGGCAGCTATATGCTATAGTCATCCGATCCGGCCGGTTCCGACAAATGTGCAGCGTATTTGTACCAAAAGACTTCGTGCAAACTTTGGTGAGGATAGCTTTAAAGCTAACGGAGGAGATAGCATAGAAACAGACGGACAGGAGGAAAGACGGACAGACGGACAGGGCTAAATCAACTCAGCTCGTCGTGCTGATCAAGAATATATATACTTTATGTGGTCGGAGATGCTTCCTTCTATGCGTTACAAACATCCGCACAATTTTATAATACCCTCTGCAAGGGTATAAAAAAAAACTGCAAGGGTATACAAAACTTCAGCCGAGCCGAAGTTAACTTCCCCTGTTTTTATACCCTTGCAAAGGGTATTATAAAATTGTGCGGATGTTTGTAACGCAATGAAGGAAGCATCTCCGACCACATAAAGTATATATATTCTTGATCAGCATGACGAGCTGAGTTCATTTAGCCTTGTCCGTCTGTCCGTCCTGTCTGTTTCTATGCTATCTCCTCCGTCAGTTTTAAAGCTATCCTCACCAAACTTTGCACGAAGTCTTTTGGTACATATACGCTGCACATTTGTCGGAACCGGCCGGATCGGATGACTATAGCATATAGCTGCAATAGGAACGATCGGACGAAAAACTAGTCTTAGTGAGAAAAACTTTTTTGTTTTTAATGGAAACGCCTCCAAAGTGCGTATTTCTTAGTTTACTATCCTTTCCCATGATTTCACTAAGTTTGGTCGAAATCGGATGACTATAGCATATAGCTGCCATAGGAATGATCGGTCGAAAAACTAGTTCTAGTGAGAAAAACTTTTTTGTTTTTAATGAAAACGTCCTTATCATTGGCATACACTTATTTGATATACTTTTACACAATTCTACAAAGTTTGGTCGAAATCGGATGACTATAGCATATAGCTCCCATAGGACGATCGGTCGAAAAACTAGTTCAGTGAGGAAAACTTTTTTGTTTTTAATGAAAAGTCCTTTATATTGGCATATTCTTATTTTATATACTTAAACACGTTTCTACAAAGTTTTTTGAAAATCGGATGACTATAGCATATAGCTGCTGTATGAATGATCGGTCGAAAAAGAAGTTCTAGTGAGAAAAACTTATTTGTTTTAAATGGGATCGCCTCCAAATTTCGTAATTGACAGTGTATTATGCTTTTCCATGATTTTACCAAGTTTGGTCGAAATCAGACATCTATATAGTATAGATCCCATAGAAAAGTAAGGTCCAAAAAGTAGTCTTAATTTTAAAAACCTTTTTTGTTTTCAATGGAATTTGCAAGGGTATACAAAACTTCGGCCGAGCCGAAGTTAACTTTCCCCTATTTTTATATCTAGCTTATGGCCTATACGGACTTGATAATGCGGTCAATTATGGTTTCAAATATGATATGCGGTTTTCTCTTAAGCTTACATAGCTTGCATAGCTCAGACAAACCAAATATAGACCTAGCTAGTAATACAACTTTTTACGCTGGAGTCCCAGCTAAGGGTACAGTGTGACTGCTCAACGCCAAAATACCATTCAATAGTAAAATATCACCAAATGTCAAACGGTCTTACTGCACTGTGTTTGTTCACCAAGTGTGATTTGATTACAATTAAATTTATTTAAGCTATAAAAGTGCAAACACAGGAGTATTTGTATGATATTTGGAGGGCAGAAGTCATGGGCAAGCCTTTAGTTGTGTTTCATTTAGTTTTTTGCTGCTGGCTGCTGCCATTGTTGAATTCATTTAGCAAGGGTAACTTGCTAAATAGTTGCAAACCATTTTTTTTGCTTCTACCTAGCTAAACCTATAGCTTAAGCTATCAGCTTTTAGCCAGTCAAGGTAGCGGCACCATGCGTTTTTAGCTGGGTATGAGCTAAGGCATTTAGCTTGTCTGAGAACGGCTCAAGCTAAAAGGCCAGCTAAAAGATTAAGCAAGCGTTTAGCTACCGTTCTTTTATAGCTTGTCTGAGTGCATAGCTTTAAGAATATGAATATAAAGTCAGTATATAAATAAATTTAAAATTTTAGAAAATTCTACCGTGTGGTTTTCCATACAATCAAGTTTTGAAGCTTGACCTCTGTGGGCCACTTTTCCATTGGAGGCGGGAATTTGGAAAACAGTTCCAGTAAAAATCTGGAAGAACAAGCATTTGCAAGTCTATTGAAAGTAAAATTTGCCATCTTGTTTTCAAAAATTATTGCTCATAGCATTCAAAAAACTTAGCCAAATGGATACAAATGTTTGACATGCGAATGTTGAAAATACAAAAAGCTTCAAGTTCGTCTATTGCTTGATTTCTAATAAAGTTTCGAACTCGAGGTAAGTTAGAAGTCAACGTTTCCAAGTCCATAAAATAGATAGTTTATATAAGTTTTATAATTAAAAGTGTTTCTTGTGCATATTCTTGGGCATCTTTCTCATAACGCCTGAGGTATAAAAAATAACTATTTCTTCTTGTCACGTCCCCCCCTTCCGTCATTCTTCCCCTCCTGCTTCACCCCACGACATTCGATTAAAAATCCTTCGCCCGTTGCCCTCTCCAATGTCTTGCAGGTCATACCACGTAACAATAATCCCATGTATTCTCAACGTCAGCGTTGTGGGGGAAGTCTGCGTAGTCACAGCGGTGGAGATCGCGATCGCGATCGAAATCGGGAGAGGGATCGGGACAGGCATCAGCAGCAGCAGCAGCAGTACCACCAACAGCAGCAGCCGCATTCGTCGTATCATCCGCGCAGTCGCAGCGGCAGCAGCAGTGACATGTCCCTTTCAATGGCTTTGGCTCGAGGAGGCAGGGCTGAAGGGGCAGTGTCTACTGCTTCCGCTTCTGGCTACGGGAGTGGTCGTTATGCTGCTGGCAGTGGCGGCGGTGGTAACCCCAGCAGCAGCAGCGCAGCCGCCGGCCGATCCAATTCGTTTCGCGGGAACCGCACTCGCAATTCCTTTAGTTTCAGCAGCACGGGCCTCAATCGCCTGGGCTTCATCTCCAATGGTAGCACCAGCAGCAGTGGCAGCCTAATGGATGTGGCCGCCGGGGGCGGAGGTGGAGGTGGAGGTGGAGCCACCTCATCTGGCGCTGCCCCGGGACACTCGGAACGTGGCTGTGGCGCTTCGCTGGGCAGCAGTGGCAACTTGCTCTGCAAGCATATCAAGTACTGCTGTCTGCATCAGCCAACGCAACAGTCGCCGGCCAGCGATGGACAGCCACCGCAGCCGTTTCAGCCGGCGCCACAGCCGTCATCGTCCGGCGATCCACCGAAACGCATGGGTCCGGATGGCGAGGACAATAGCAGTGGTCATGGTCATGGTAGGATGATGACTCAACCAAAGATGGATGGGTCCAGCAGCATTCAGGTGCAGCAGCCTCAACAGCAGCAACAGACGCAGCCACGGCACTCGATTATACTGGAGCGGGCCTTTGATTTTGGTAAGTTCAGGATACACTTAGTAAATGAGTTATCTGCATTGTCCTTTTCGCCATTCAGCAAAAAATCCTTTAAAGTTTATGCTCCAAATGGGTCATTCGTTTCATTTGGCCCACCTCTTCAGGCACATTTTGATGGGTCCATTGAGTCGATTATCCATGTTTTAACCAATGTCACCTGTCCGACCGCACTTCTTCTCTCTCTCTCTAAAAAAAGAGCTTGTGGCAAAATATTCAACCTTTTTTTTTGTGCCTCCTTAACAAGTTTTTTATAACCTGCACCCAAGTTATACAGAGTATGTCAAGTTTGTGCAAGTGTATGTAACAGGCAGAAGGAAAAGATGGTAAGAGATAGAGGTTATGAGACATTAACTTCCTTTGCTTCCAAAAAACCCTGGGGGTAATTAGATGGCAAAAAAGTGACCCAGGATGAAGCTATATGAATGACCAACCCTTTTTCGAATCAAAAGAAAAAATGGAGTAAATCAATGAAAAAACGTGACACAGGATGAAAAAATTGTAGCTTAGAATTGCCTTAAGTTTACTTTTGGTAGGACATCAACTACAAGCTGACCAAGGTCAAAATCAAGAAAAAAGTGACCCTGGAGAAATAGAAATAGTAAAAAGTAACCAATATGACACAAATTAATACTTATTCTTGCCTTAATTAGCGTCTTATCAAAAGACTAAAAATGATAGTAAAATCAAGAAAAAAGTGATCCAGGATGAAAGCAATAGAGTTATTAATCTATCAATCAAATCAGCTTAGAATTGCCTTCGTTACTTTTGGTAGGCCACAACTCAAGAAATTAGCTTAGTTTACGGTCAGGTCATAAAAAAGAAAAAGTGACAAGGACCCAAAAGTACTTTTTTACAATAATAGTGGAAAATAAACAAGAAAAAAGTGACCCAGGTTAATTTTCAATTTTTGCAACGCGCCCCGCAATTTGGAAAAAGTTGCATATCTTCCACAGTTTTGTAGATAGATAAATAGAGTAGATAGAACTCTATCTTCTAGAATAATTAGGTAAATAGGATTACTTATCGATTGGAAAAGATTGGCTGAACGATAGTCAAGTTATGAGCAAATGAAAGTTCGCTACTGCAGCAGCAAAATACATACTGAAAGTATACAGAGTTGGTGCAGAGTATATGACAGTCGATCTTGAGCAACTTTCTTACTTATTTTTTCATTTGCCACTTTTAAAGTTGCTGCTTAATTTGCGTTTTGGGGTCGCTTTTTCCTGCCCCCTTTTTATTTTTTAAAGAGCATTTATGAAAAACTTTATGGCGCTTTATGCTTATGCACTTCAAGGGGCGAAGCGTTGCATTAAACTGCAACTGCCTCAAAGTATGCTATGGCAAACTCAACATAAAATTGCTCATTGCCATGAAGAACGTTTGCCAGTGAGAGTGAGACGGAAACCATTGAGAGCAAATTCATTTACAGGGGAAAATGTTATGCTTGAAACGCAAACAAGCTAAAAAAAACCCATTGGAAAATGTTAGAAAGGATCTGGAAATGTTAAGTTAACCATTTCAAGTCTCTTTTATTTGAATAGCGAAAACCAGATGGTGCAAGGACTGTGTTAACATATATAGGTATTCTAGGTAGCTAGTACTTTACAGAGTTCGTGTGCCGCCACAATTCAAAGTTATCAGTTAAAGAGTATTTTGCAGCCTGGCTTGACCCACTTTCCTATTTGTTGGCTTTTTTGTTCAAATTCAAAGTAAATATAAAAGAAAATACGGAACCTCAGTTCGCTTACCAAAGTTGTACAAGCTAACAAGGACAAGAAAATCCAACTGGCTTTGGAAAGTGACATTGCTAACAGGACAGACATGAAACGCAGTTCATATTATTTAGTCTGCATTTAGGAAAAGCCAAAGAGATGACCTGTTGGTCGCCTGCCGTGCATGTGAATCCAGAGCTCGGACGGATGACGCCTTTTGAGCCGTCTCCGTCTCCAGCAAACGTTCTCTATATCTGCATGGTGCGACGATTGATCTGGAAGCAGTGGAGTCGACAACTAAAATAACTCCACGACATCGGTAGCCGACTATCAAGATTAGTTACTTGTAAGCTTATCCAGGCGTTTGTGGAATTTGTAGTTATTTTTCTTCGCTTTCATGTCAGTCAAGGCTTCAGAGATAATAATTTCATAGGATATCCTTATTCACTTCAAGACCCGCACCAGTTTTGGCTTATTTAAAACTTCTTAAAAACAAAGAAATATAAAAATTTGTTTAGTTTTGTCAGGGATTCGAACTCACAACCTTGCAGCATTGCACTAGCACATGATTGTTTCTTCTTCTTCTTTGGCCTGATGATAGCAACACAACCGTTTTACGGTCTTGGCCGTTGCAACTATTGCCCGCCACTCGCCTCTGTCCCGAGCGACCTCCCACCAGGAGGGCACACCCACCAGGAGGGCACACCTTCCCTCTTTAACCATAGAGTTATGCTTGGTGTAATCTCCATACATAGACTAATTAATGGTGAAATCGACTCATCGGAGTTGGTTAGACAAATTAATCTCAATGTTCTTTGTAGATCGTCCCGCAACTTAGTCCCCTTATCTAGGAAACGTTGTACTACTAACGATGCCTTGCATGATCCGATTTGTGTCCTCTGTGCTGATTACAATAAACCAGGGGTTAATACCGAAACGTATTTCGGTTCCCGTACAGGTGCGACCCGAAATGAATATTTCGGAAAAGGTTCTATATCGGTTTTTAACTTATTTCGGCTTTCAGTTTCGATACGGTACCAAGTTTTTTTTTTTTTAATTTTTTAAATATTCAAAAAAGTAAATTTTCAGATAAGACCAACTCATATTCAACATAAAAGTTTCAGTCGTTTGACATTTAAAGTAAAATTATAATCGCTCCTTCGCATTTCGTATTATTTTACAAAGTTAACATGTAAGAACTTATGATTATACATTTTCGAATTTAATTTTTTATATTTAATTTTTTATATTAAATTTAATTTAACACAATTGCATTCAATGTGGTTGGGTCCAGACGACTTCTAAGCGGACGCATTATAAACTTCACGTCAGAGAATAGGCGTTCCACGCTAGTCTGCGAAGCTGGAACAGAAAGCACCACTTTTGAAATCTCATTCAATTATGAGAACTTTGTAGAGGACTCTGACCACTACTTTAGAATGTTTTCATGGTTTCGAATACGTTTCTGTGCAAGAAAAATGTTAATGAGTTCCAGCAGCTTATTTGTTGACAAAACTAATGTAATTTTAACACCAAATTTATTTTCTTGCAACATCACATATGCATCAACTTCGTTGGCGCTTTCAGATAAGCTATTATTAAAACTGCATTAATTATTAAGCAGTGATTGATCAGGAACCGACAAAATTTGAGCATAAATATTTGTCAAAAGAGTAATACAAGATTTTTTGCTCAGGACTTAACATTACGTTATACATTGGGTCCAAAAATATGCCACATAGAAAAGCATTGCTATCAAAAAGGGATTTCTCACGCTTTTCTATTTCCTAAACGATCGACTTCGCTAGAGATATTTAGATATTTCCAATTTGCAGTGTATCCAAATGGAATAAAAAATCAACCAAAACTAGATTTTCTACTTAAAGTTTAGTGTTGATCACCTCAGCTGGCTCTAGTTAGCGTACTATTTCGCGAGCTGAGCCCCACACCTACCGATGTAGAAGAATGTCCGCAAAATTGAAGAAATATTGAAGATGTCTCATGATTCCTTCTTCGCCTCCGAACAAAATCACGATGCGCTCCGCCAAGGTAAAAAAACGGTTAACGGTTCCAGTACCGGTATTAATCCCTGCAATAAACTATATTGCTGTCAGATACATAGAGGGAAAAAAGTGAGTGAAAAATACGGTTTTTTTCATCGCAAAATATGAACAAAATGTTCTCTCAAATTTTTGAGAACAAATGTTCCGAATGTTCTTAAATGAGCACAATTCGGCTCACCTCAACCACCGCACCGAAAAGTATAAGTTGCCATTCAGACGTGCGGCTTCAGCACTGGGCAATAGCCTAACCGTCTAAGACTTCCGCCGTCGTTGCGCGCAGCAAAGGTCTTGGATTTTAGTCCCAGTAAGTCGGTTTTTTCCCTCTGTGTATAAACAGTGTTTAAATTGCTTCAGTGTAAGTAACAAAAGTCGGAAAATTTTAGACAGCTTTGTCTGTCGACTTGCAAAAAAAAGCGAGGCAGCAGCAGCAGTCGTTTTGTCTTGATTTTTCTCAATTGCATAGCCGCTGTTTTCAGTCAGGAGCGTAAGTCTGAGCTGCTGCTTTCGTTCAAAAGCGCAAGTCGGCGTGGGAAAAATAGAGGTTAAATTCGGACTGTCTGCAAGAATACAAAGCTTTTGTCCCATACACGTCGGAACCTCTGTCTCTTACTATCTTTGAAATCTGTGCGTTCATACGAACATGTCAATGTCGACTCAGCTGATGATCAGCATCATGAATATGTATGAATATGAAAATGGAATATGTAGAAAATGCTTGGTTCTCAATATATTCTGTGTTCCATCGGCACAAAATATGAAAATGCTTTAAAGTATAAATATTGGGTCAAATTATTCGGCTTAGGAACAGTCAACTCCTTCGTAATTATAAATTTAAATTTTTAGTTGAAGTTTCAGCCTCATATTGTCACCAGCTAAGACCTTTGTTCCATGCTAAAAGTATCTAATTGAAACCCATTTTGTAGGGTGAATACTTTCTAGATTTAGTTCTGTAGTACCTGGGTCTGTCGAGTAGATAACAGTAAACTTATACGCCAGAAGGCGCAGGAGCCATCGTTCAATTCTGGCAGGTGGCTTCGATGTTGGTTTAAAAATGGTTTCTAATGGTTTATGATCTGTGACCAGCTCGAATTCAAGACCTGCTAGATAATAATAGAATTTTTCCACAGCCCAAACCAATGCCAAACTTTCTTTCTCCGTCTGTGAGTATCGCTTTTCTACTTCCGAAAGGCTTTTACTTGCAAAAGATATAACATTTGGTTCATTTTGTTGATTAAATTGGATCAACACTGCCCCTAAGCCAACGGGACTAGCATCAGCCACTAATCGTGTTTTCCTTTTAGGATCGAAATAGGACAAAGTTGGTATATTTCCCAGTCGAATTTTTAAATCTTCAAAAGCCTTTCTCTGTGCTTCATCCCACACAAATTTGACATCTTTTTTTAGTAACCTCCTGAGTGGTTCGGTGCAGTCCGCTAAATCGGGAATAAATTTCGCGACGTACGTAACTAGCCCGAGAAAACTCCTTGTTTCTTCTTTGTTTTTAGGTTCTCGGCATTCTAAAATTGTATTCACTTTTTCCACATAGACTTTGATTCCTTTGTCCGACAGAACATGACCAAGGAATTTTAGCTGGGAACTTTTCCATTCACATTTTCCCTTGTTCAGACAAACATTGTTTTCTTCAAAAATCTGGCAAACTTTACTCACCGCTTCATCGTGTTCTTTTTCTGTTTTTGCAAAAATTATGACATCATCGAGATAATTCAAAACGTTAGAGCAAGATGAAAGTAGCTCTTCTAGTTTTCTCTGAAAGATTTCTGGAGCCGATGTAACCCCGAACATCAACCTCTTATAACGAAAAAGTCCCTTGTTTGTAACGAATGTCGACTTGTGGAGTTCCAGCTGATGGTAAGCGTCTTTGAGGTCCAATCTTGAAAAGAATTTGGCATCCCGTAACTTCGTCATAAACGTGTCAAAAATAGGTAGTGGATATTTCTCTCTTAATATTGCCCTGTTTGCCAAACGCATGTCTATGCATAAGCGAATTTCCCCATTTGACTTAAATGCAATGACCATTGGGGATATCCAGGGGCTATGTCCAGTCACAGGCTCAATTATATCTCGCTTTAACAGCTCGTGCAATTTTTCCTCCACCTTCTCCTCCACTGCTACTGGGATGCGTCGCATCGGTTGTTGTACTGGTCGAACTTCTGGATCAATTGTTAATTTTACCTGCACACCTTTCCACTTCGAAAACGGAACGACATCCTCTATATGATTTACATCCAGACCCAGTTTTAGTACGTTGAGTTTTATCGCTGTCTCACGACCCAACAGAGATTGATTGCCCCTTTCGACAACATAAAACGACGTCATTATTTCCAAATTTTTCATTACCGAAATTGGTGCTTCGAAAACATTTATAATGTTGAGAACTTTTTCCGACGCATATGCTCTGAATCGCTTCTCACATTCCTTTCGCACATTGAATACGCTTGCATTGGTTCTTTCCAGCTTGCTCCAATCTTCCTGACTTATAATATTGAACCGAGAGCCAAGATATTACAAGTTCTTTTAGATTTAGTTTCGTGCAATTCCAATTCATTTAAAATACAAAAACCGTTTGTGAACGATGAAAAGTTTTATAAATTTCAAGTCAACAAAACGCTATAAAACAGAGAAGCATATCTGGAATAGTCGAAGGCAAACGAATTCGTATTGCCGCTGAGTGCGAGGCTCAAGCGATGTTGCATTTGCCCACTAAAGAAAGCGATTTGATGCTAAGCATTTTCATACGAGGTAACAACAATATTTTCTTTGGAACATTGCAAAGGTCAAACACAGCAGCCGCCACTTACCAATAACACAAGCTCGTGCAACCGACATACACACACATGCACACACACGCGTACTCGTGTAGGGCCACATAAAAACAAAAGACATGAATGAAAAAACAAAAATGGAAACCAGCTAAAAGTGGTTGGCTCGGTTATTGCTCGGCAGGTGACTTGCGGCCTCGTTAGTATGTAGCGAGAAACAGAAAATGCTCAACATGTCGCCCATGTCATTGTCACCACAAAGTGTTGTCACTCATGCACACACACACACACACACCAGAGTGACTCCAGAACAAGGCCAGGTCGGATCTGGAGTCATATGGGTCTTAATTAACCTGCCCCCAAGCTGGAGCCAGGGCCTAAGCATGGCATGTAACTGCATCATGCAATTCCTGTCCGCAATTGGGGGCACCGTCTGGGCACGCATTTCCGACACATTTCCACTAATACTCTAATCAAGAGCTTGCTCCACCCCGGGAAAAGGACTTCCGTGGCGATAAGCTTTGACCGAGATTTTTTGTGGGGTGGTGGAGGAAAAGAGCGCGGAGTTGCTCAGTTATGCATGCAAGCACATAGGTACGAGTATGTATATACCGTATGTAAGTATGTATGGACCCCCACTAAATGATTAATGTAACAACCCATGTCGGCTGTTGTTTATCCCATTTGTTGCTTTGACTCTGGGTTAGAAAATGTTCCACACTTTAATTAAGAGTAAGCACCCAAAGACGTTGCCTATCCCCCTACCCAGCTACTGTCCTTGCTAGACAGAACTCCGACCATAAAATTTAATCATAAATATGTTGGAAACAATCTTTATGCTCATGTGCATACCCAGTGTGGAGTTAGGTGTCTGGTCTGCAGGGAGTATATGCTAGCGAAACATACAAAGACCATTTCATTCTAGAACCTAAACAAATTGTAATATTATCCTAAGCAAGTCAGCAGCAGTTAAGCTACTTTTGCATCATTACTTTTCCTTTCTTAATATGTATAACTCTTTCTCAGGCCCGTTTTCTCATGTGCCGGTTTTGCAAATCCAGGTGGATTTTACGCACTCGCATAGCTCATGCTCAAAATGAGCAGTGCGAATTCTCCAAATCCATCTAAATTTGCAAAAATAGGGGAAAGTTAACTTCGGCTCGGCCGAAGTTTTGTATACCCTTGCAGCTTCCATTAAAAACAAAAAAGTTTTTCAAGCTAAGACTACTTCTCGGACTTTACTATATAGATGTCTGATTTCGACCAAACTTGGTGAAATCATGGAAAAGCATAATACACTGTTAATAACGAAATTTGGAGGCGATCTTATTTAAAACAAAAAAGTTTTTCTCACTGGAACTTCTTTTTCGACCTATCATTCATACTGCAGCTATATGCTATAGTCATCCGATTTTGATAAAACATTGTAGAAATGTGGTAAAAATTATAAAATAAGAATATGCCGATAAAAAGGACGTTTTCATTAAAAACAAAAAAGTTTTCCTCACTCAAACTAGTTTTTCGACTGATCTTTCCTATTGGATCTATATGCTATAGTCATCTGATTTCGACCAACCTTTGTAGAATTGTGTAAAAGTATATAAAATAGGTGTATGCCAATGATAAGAACGTTTTCGTTAAAAACAAAAATGTTTTCCTCACTCGAACTAGTTTTCCGACCGATAGTTCCTATGGGAGCTATATGCTATAGTCATCCGATTTCGACCAACCTTTGTAGAATTGTGTAAAATTATATAAGATAAGTGTATGCCAATGATAAGGACGTTTTCATTAAAGACAAAAAAGTTTTTCTCACTAGAACTAGTTTTTCGACCGATCGTTCCTATGGGAGCTATATGCTATAGTCATCCGATTTCGACCAACCTTTGTAGAATTGTGTAAAAGTATATAAAATAAGTGTATGCCAATGATAAGGACGTTTTCATTAAAAACAAAAATGTTTTCCTCACTAGAACTAGTTTTTCGACCGATCGTTCCTATGGCAGCTATATGCTATAGTCATCCGATTTCAACCAAACTTAGTGAAATCATGGGAAAGGATTGTAAGCTAAGAAATACGTACTCTGGAGGCGTTTCCATTAAAAACAAAAAAGTTTTTCTCACTAAGACTAGTTTTTCGACCGATCGTTCCTATGACAGCTATATGCTTTAGTCATCTGATCCGGCCGGTTCCGACAAATGTGCAGCCTATTTATACCATAAGACTTCGTGCAAAGTTTGGTGAGACTAGCTTTAAAACTGACGGAGGAGATAGCATAGAAACAGACGGACAGACGGACAAGGCTAAATGAACTCAGCTCGTCACGCTGATCAAGAATATATATACCAGAGACCTGCAACAAGCTTCTAATGCTCGATCACACTCGTGCATTTACTTGTCTTGCTTGGGCTTGCTGCCTTGGTTCGACACACTCGAAATGATCGAAAGCACATTAAGTCAGAACGAGTAAGCTGTTTGCTTTGCACGAGTAAAAATATGAACAAGATCGTCTGCACTCTGACTTACTCGCACTCCCATCAAAATTTACTCTTACTCTCTCTTACTCGCCTTGTTGACAGAGAGCTTAAGGCAAGCAACATTCTTACACACTCGTGTTCATGATGCAAAAAGTATGAGGTGGTCTCGTCGGCTGCCAAGTCGATCGTTTATGGGTCCGCTAACGTTCAGTGCATGCTTGATTGTTGTTGTGGAAGGTTGTGTGCGAATTTGATGCAATTTTACATAATTAAAAGTAATTTTTGTTGTATAATAAAATCGCTAAAACAAAAATCTTCCGTCTTTTTACTCAAAGGAATGCAAAATGTAGGCTATCATGCTATCTCTTTTGCTCTCACAAGTTGTTGTTTCTGGCGTAGAAATGATGTGTGTACAAGCTTTGACCATAACAACACGCGGCAGATCTTTGACTTCGGCAACAAGTAATCTCGGTTACTCGCGTCCGAAGCTAAGAGTATTTCGCGAGTATTTGTACCGATCGAACTTTACTCTTTACGACTCGCGTCCGAAGACTTTGAGTCAAATGGAGTGTATGTACGGAACACACTCGAGTTTTAAAATGCAATGATTCGCCTATACTCGAACTTTTTTGTGAGTTTTGTTTTGTGTATGCCGTTTGAACAAGTTCAACAAGCCTTGAGCGCTTAGTTTACTTGCATCCCATTTGAAGCACGGGTGAGCGAGTGTATTCGTGATGGCTCGTTGCAGTTCTCTGGTCTATAAGCCAGTTAGTTTTGCGATTTTTTTCGATTGGCAGATAAATGAAATTTCTCAGAAAAGTTCACATTTAAATCAAAAAATTTGTATCTTAAGAATCAGAACCAAAGTTTGGTTTTGGTTTTTCGTGATCACTATTCAATTCAGTCTACGTAATAACAAATTTGGTTTGAATAGGTTTATTTATGTGGCTGTAGGAGCTAAAAATGTGAACAAACCTCGTCCAACACACGTTTAAGCAAATTTCTCTTAAACCTGACCCTCTGTGGGAAAACGGACAATTTATTTGAGTTCAGCGCATGAAAGTACGTTAGGAATGTTGGCTATCTTTTCTGGTTAAAAAGTTTACTTTATTTTGTAAACTTGTGTTATTAATAGTTTCCCTAGAATTATTTGAATAAATTCAAAACGCGCGCGCGCCTATTAAAGCGCGCGCCCTAACCTTAGCTATCGATGACACAACAGCTGTTACGGCAATCGAACGTCAACAGCTGACATTAGGCGGCTATCGATTGTTACTATCGACAGCGCAGCTGTTTATCGACTGTGCCCAGCTGCGTATAAAAGCCGCTCTTCGGTGACTTTGCAAGACAATTGGTCTGCGGCAGCAGTCGCGTGAGGAGTTAACCTCTCCAGTTCTATTTTTTTGATTTTTTTTATTTTGTTGGAAAGTATTGAAAAGCTATGTGGAATTCTCTATTGTACATTTTTCTATGTGCTGTTCTAGCTTACTCCAAAATTCCATTAAAATGTCACGATCCAACTTTTTCCAGAAGTCCATTAAAATGTCACGATCCAACTTTTTCCAAAAGTCCGTTAAAATGTGATGATCCATCTTACTCCAGAAGTCCATTAAAATGTCTTGATCCATCTTTCTCCAGAAGTCCATTAAAATGACGGACAGACGGACGGACAGACGGACTGACGGACAGGGCTAAATCAACTCAGCTCGTCGTGCTGATCAAGAAGATATATACTTTATGTGGACAGAGATGCTTCCCTCAATGCGTTACAAACATCCGGACAATTTTATAATACCCTCTGCAAGGGTATTAAAAACAAACTTTTCCTGATTACCTGTTGATATTTGTGTAGAAACAGTGTACAAAATTTTAAAAAGATCGGTCCAGTAGATTTTGAGCTATGATGTACACGAACTACCAAAATGTTGTTTGCGAGAAAATCGATCTAATGCTTTTTATACTCATACATATAATACTGAAGCCCGGTCGCTTGAAACGTAGTATCCTCGCTAGTTTTGCTCCGACTTACTTAAAATTTGGACACAATACTCTCCACCTTTCGCCTAATTTATATGTTCAATCCAGGAAAGAGTTGAATAAAGCGTGATTCCTCAATAACATATTTTTTTCTGTATAGTCTATTATCTTTCCTGTGTTCATTGTTTTTCACCTTCTCCTAAAAAACATACGGTTCTGCTGAAGGTTTTACTATCACACTATCAAAATGGCCACCAGAATCCAAATCTGTCTTAGCAATTATTTCGAAAGGGGGCTTTTTTGAATATGGCTATATCATAATTTGTCGTTTTTAGTGAGTTGTATATTGTGTATTTAGTTCAGAAGCAGGCACATTCCTATCTCGTGTGCATACGAAAAATCTCAAAGCAGCGCAGCTCCGACACACACACAGTATAAGCTATTCAAGCGCCGCTGAGTTGCGTGCTTTCCTACGCCGCGAAGCAGTCGTTGCTAATGAAATTGAGAGCAATTTTTACGCTGCTCTCACACACACAAATGCAAAAATGTAAATGTATTGTTTGCCTGTCTCTGATTTAGTTATTCGTGATCTCAAAAGTTCTGTTCTACTCCCTGACAATCTTTTAGTTACAAAATGATTACAAAGGGTGAATTGCGTTGGATGGAGGGGGAGGATTGGACGTGTGATTGATAGGGGTAAGTGGAGTGGGGTGGGGGGGGGGTGAGGGGGATTGAAGTAGGGGTGGGGTGGGGGTGTGGAGGGGGGTGGCGGTTTTTTAAGTATCTTTTTAGAAAATTTAGAAAAAATAAGAAAAGTTTTTTGGAGTCATTGATTAGAAAGCTAAAAAAAATCGGACTGGGTTTTATAGGGTTGGGACTTTTTAGAGTGTACATAATTCAACAAAAAACAACACAAACACAATAAAACTCACACAATATGACAAACAGAATATACAAAATTGATTTGGTTTATCTGTTCGAAAATGTTCACAATTTGAAATTTATTCTCGTTTTAAGAAACCTCAGCACACGTACAAAGTTGATCAACATTTGAGACCCATTTTCAATAAGTCAAGAATGCATTAAAATTACTTTGACTTTATGCCAAATTTTTGGGATTTTTGACCATAGTGCAACGGTTAGTTTCGCCACCTTTTAGAGAAAACTGCTTTCAGAAATTGAACCAAGTTTTTAAGAAATGGCAGCAAGCTTTTTAGGGCTTGCCAGGTTTATACAAAATTTAAATAGTAATTTAAAAGGGTTTTTTATTGCAACAACCAAGATAAACTTCGTTTATGCTAATGCTTTAAGTAAATTACTGAGTATCGTCTTGTTTAGACATATTTTTATGTGAAGAGTTGTTGTTGTTGGGTCTGGGCCAAACGACGCACAAAGCGCAAAGTTTATTAAATTTTTTTTTTTTCTACCAGAAAAGAAACCGTTAAGCTTGGCTGAAAACATGTAAACAGACAAACATTCACACACTCGCACCCACACACTCGCAGGGCACACGCACACAATAAAGCCTTTGAAAAATGTTGAAGCAGAAAGTTTTGTGTTTTTTTTTTTTCCTTTGCTTCATATTTGACTTCCACTTGGGAAACATATTTCTTGCGACGCAGGTGCCTGATTCCCCCCTACGGGCCAGTGGCCACATTATATGGTTCCTCCACACCCGCCTCAACGTTTCCTCTTTTCTTGAATCAATTCCAGACGCCAGCTGCGATGAGAGTGACAGTCGTGGCAGCAGCACCCCCGGCACGGTTCCCTCGCCGGCTCCCTATCAGTTGGCCTACAATGTGCTGAAGCCCATACTTAAACAGCCGCAACAGCAGCAGCAGCAGCAGACAGCGCCACCGCCGCAAATGGCAGCGCCACCGATTGCACCCGCCCCCATTGTCCACGTGGTGCATCGTCTTTTGCCCACGCCGCCCACACATTGCGGAGTGGGCGCATATCACACACGTGAGGCGGCACTGCAGCGC
Organism: Lordiphosa collinella; assembly: GCA_018904265.1. Taxonomy (NCBI): domain Eukaryota; kingdom Metazoa; phylum Arthropoda; class Insecta; order Diptera; family Drosophilidae; genus Lordiphosa; species Lordiphosa collinella. The sequence continues at coordinate 3,961 of JAEIFV010000502.1, read as the reverse complement.
GTCCAGCAGCAAAGTGGCCTGGGTAGTCGCACCAATCTTAATGCTATATACGGCAGTGCCACGGCCACGCCAATTGGTGCCAGTTGCAGCAACAACTACGGCTATGCCAATGCCAATATGGAGCAGCAACAACAACAGCCGCCATATGTTGAGCAGCCGGCTCATCTCGCCTACAACCACGGCGGAGATTGGGAGGGCATGGTTGCCAGTGGCTCCGGCAGAGAACTACCACGCGAGCCGTCCTTACCGGCAGCGCCCATGCACGGCAGTTGGGGGGATTTTCTCAATGCCGCCTGTCCAGGATCTAGTCGGGTGAGCCAAAAGTGGGAAACAATATTAGTCATTTCGTTCGAGAATATGACATGGACCGCGGTTTGGGTTTGGCTCTGTGGTTCGCGACCTCTAAGTTTTTATACCCGTTACTCGTAGACCAAAGTCGGTTGTAAGTAAGAAACAGAAAGAAGATACCCCGAACTCAAAAAAGTAAAAAATATTCTGATATATTCTTATATATTCTTGATCAGCATCAACAGCCGAGTCGCTATATGTTGCATGTCCGTCGAGTTTTTACAATGATTCATTAAATTTAAAACAAATATTTGAATATACTTTTAACAGGACCTACTTAGCACAAGTTTAACAGATTACTAAAACGTTTCATTTAATATATTCTGACTATATTTTAGGGGTCCCTTACATATTTATTTTTTTACACTTACCTTTGCGTAGCAGTTACAAACAAACCCGGAGAAAGAAGTATACAATTTGGTCCAGTCGTTTTCAAGTTTAGAGCACACTTACAAACCAAGATTCATTTTCATATGTATAGATTTAAAAGAAAACCTGAAATCTAACTTCAACTTCCCCGACAAAAAAATTGGAAACTTAGAAATAAACTTTGTTTTCAAATGTTAATTGAATGAGCACAAAAGTAGCATACATAAAATTTCTATAAAGTCATACAAATATAGCACCTTGGCCAATAAACCATAGAAGCGAACTAATCAAGTTAAGCTGAGATTGAGCTCACTAGTGTAATTCGGTTTTTCCCTTTAGAGCTTCTTCCATATAACGCATTTATTTCACACAGTCCTCACCACATCCCGACTTCATATTTGTTGCCTATAGCTAGTGATGAGGTCAGGCCAATTTCCATTTTTCCCGTCTGGCAAATGCACTTGAGCGTATTGTGGCTGCACAAGTACATGAATCTCCTGGTAGCCATTCATTATTGTTAATTGAAGAGCAGATGGAGATATAGGAATCCAAAAGTTCCACATAAGTTGTCCATAAGTTTGTAACACATAGAGGGAGGCATAGAATAAGTAAAAATGCAAAAATGATTCAAACCTGATCAGTATGGAACGGGGAGTACTTTTGAGACCAATCGAGAAGTGAAAACAGGACTCCTCCTTAGCCTCTTCTATTTGTTTCTTTGTCACGACATAGCAGATGACCTGAAGGTGGAGTCAAGCTTGAGAACAAAAATTCAAGATCTCATGTACGCGGACGACATGGTAATCTTGGCAGATAAAACGCAACATATAAATATTGTTAAAAGTGAAACTCAGCAATAAAGTGAGAAGTCAAAGATAAATATTTTACGGAACCAACGATGGAAATTGGAGACCCTTTAGAAGTGGTAAAGAAATTCAAGTACTTGGGAACAGTTCTAACGCCAAATATGAAGTTCGTCACCCACATCCAAGAAAACTCAAAGACACTCGGGTATTATAATCTCTCTATGGCGAGCATAATGCGAAGAAAATGTTAGCACGAGCGTAGCGTAAGATGTATCTGGCAGCGGCTAAGGCCATAACCTGCTAGTTATGCAGCGCATGTCTTGGGAAGTCAGCAATACGAAGATTTAGGAACCAAAGACCAATATAATCTCTAAGATGCCCATACAAAGTACTGCAATATGCAGCAATTTTTTCTTTGGTGCCTGTTGTTGAGTTGAGAGGGGGGCATGAAATAACGCCAGGTGAAATAACGCCCGCGGGCCTAAATAAAGCCCGCGGGCCTTATTTCACTCCAAAAAGTGAAATAACGCCACTTCGAAAAGTGAAATAAGGCCCGCGGGCATTATTTCACTTTCAAAAGTGAAATAACACCCGCGGGCTTTATTTCACTTTCAAAAGTGAAATAACGCCACGAATGAGTGAGTAAAAATATCCGCGGGCGCTATTTCACTTTTGAGAGTGAAATTACACCCGCGGGCGTTATTTCTCATTCATTGGTGGCATTATTTCTCCTTTGTGACTATAAGGAATATATTAATGAACTGAACGAGAGCGTAAGACGGACGGACAGGGCGATATCTCCTTTTCAAAAGTGAAATAAAGCCAAGCGGGAGTTTTTTCACTTTTGTCATTAAGAAGATAATGATAAGTAAACAGGTTTTTTTTAAGGAAAAGGAAAAAAAGATGAGTAAAACAAGAGAGAAACAGTTTCATTCGTCTAGGTGACAGATGACTAAACATCCTTATATCGAATATCTTCCATCAATTTATAAAGCCCGGCACTTTCGAAAGTTGGTTTTAAATCTCTAACTAGAATTCCTTTAACAATTTTCTCCGTTCTTTGTTATTCTTTGTTATTTTTGAGGGAAAGAAAAAAATGTATAGCCTTCAATTAAGTTTGCCACACTAAGGTCATCTGGTCACTTTGACTATCAACACTTTCAGGATCGAATTAAAGTGAGTGAACTTAAAAAAATGTTTAGGACATACTATTAGTAGTATGGCCATTAAGGTTTACTTCTATAAATTTTAAAAGACCTATATAATCTAAATGGTTCCATGTCTATTGATCACAATAATTGATCTTATACCTAGAAACGTTGAAACGTTGGTATGCGGCTTACTGTTCAAAGTAGCGCCGCAGGCAAAATTTTTTTTTAAAATCGCGCGATTTTTAAAAAAAAATTTTGTCAATTCAACACAATACCAGTTGAAGAAAAAACGGTATTGCAGACTTTCGTTCACAAGAATTCATGATTTCGTTACGCTTATAACGGATTTTTCTCTGTGCTATGAAGATCAGTGGGAGGTCGATGCATCTTAAGAAATCAGCGGATCTTTAATTAATTAGTTACTTTTTTATGACAGTCAAATTCTATGAGTTTTTAGAAAAAAAGTAATATATCACCCGTGGGCGTTATTTCACTCCTGAAAGTGAAATAAAGCCCGCGGGCTTTATTTCACACTTCTTAGTGGCGTTATTTCATTTTTGAAAGTGAAATAAGGCCCGCGGGCTTTATTTCACTTTTAGGGGTGAAATAAAGCCCGCGGGTGTTATTTCACTTTCAATAGTGAAATAACGCCACACCTGAAAGTGAAATAAAGCCCGCGGGTGTTATTTCACTTTTGAAAGTGAAATAAAGCCCGCGGGCTTTATTTCACTTTTTGGAGTGAAATAAGGCCCGCGGGCCTTATTTCACCTGGCGTTATTTCATGCCCCTTTGAGGGGTATAAGGGTGGGTCGACGACAGTCGCAAATCGTCGACGGAACATTGATGGCAGCGTTGGTCGGTTGCACTAGAGCAGGGACAGGCACATTCCTATCTCGTGTGCATACAAAAATTCTCTACCAGCGCTGCTCTTACACATAGTATAAGCTGGTACAATCGCCGCTGCGTTGCTGCTTTCTCTACGCCGCGACGCAGTCGTTGCTACTGAAATTGAGAGCAATTTTTGAGCTGCTCTCACACACACCAATGCAAAAATGTAAATGTATTTTTTGCCTGCTTCTGCACTAGGGCTCAAGCTGGCAGCAAATGTCAAACAAAGAGCGTCTCGAGGTTGTTGCCGGTTGTTTGTGGTCGTTGGTACTCGATCGAGTGGCCGGTTACTTGCAGTTCAGGTGTGCCATCGAAGTAGGCAGCGTCCATGCCACGGGTATGGTTTGAGTGCATGCAAGAGCATGACAAAATCAGAGTTACTGGGATTCGCATGTGCTA